>JACXGM010037205.1:0-11171 GCA_016801145.1 Umbra pygmaea
AGAGAGAGAGAGAGAGAGAGAGAGAGAGAGAGAGAGAGAGAGAGAGAGAGAGTGAGAGAATCTCCTCCCCACAATCCCTCATGTGGCACGGCTTCCCTCTAAACATCACAAACAAGCCTCAGGAGTGATGTTAGGAAGGGGGGCTGAACGGAGCGGGGGAGAGAAAAGCACTGCACAAACATAACTGCAACAGGAACCAACTTGAGCCATGTAAATTATTCATATGCCAGATGTATTAGTTACACCAGAATTTCACAGTAAAACCATCCCTTTGAATTGCTAAATTGATATAGCCAGAACACAACTTAAATATTTCCTTTTTATTGAAATCTATAGTATTTCCTTTGGAATAATATACAATTCTATTGTAAACTGAAGTACACTCATCTGTAGTACAGTGCTAGAATTCTTTAAGACTACCATTCTCAAACCTCTCCTGGGGAACCCCAGCCACTCCATGGATTATATGTATCCCAGAGCTAGCACGCCTGAATCAGCCTGTTAACAAATTATCTGAAATCAGGTGAGCTAAAAACTGTGAAATGGCTTTGAGTCACCAGGAGAGCTTGTGAGAACCACTGCTTTAGGATACTGTAGAATGATATATATTAAGCAGGCTCAAGATGTAACACTGTTAGTACGTAGGCTCAGTATGAAAGCGGTAAGTGCAGAATAAATAATTATTGACATTTCTGCTAATTTCGACTATTTTTTAAAAGACATTGGGAGAACCCACTAAGAACCGCAACATTAGCTAGCTTAAGTTGGCATGAACTGTGCTGTTGTGTTGCATGCTCACCTTATCCTGTGCCCTTTGAAACAACTGGATCTTGTTTACTTAGACAGGCTAGCTAGTTTATTTTCGAATATATATTTTCAATACATTTTTCGTACAAAAAGCGTTTGAGGTATCACAGATTTCTGAGAGATCACGTTGGCTGATATGAACATAAAAAGTATTGTACAGCCAGGAGAAAGCTATTGTACAAGCTAGCGAGTTACAACCAGCAAGCAGTAGCTAACTTTATCTGGGTGGCCCTCAAGGAACTAGAATGCACTAGCAAATTTGAATGTTATGTAAATTTAGTTCAGCTTGTCGGCACTGGGCATGCTCTCTGCTGAATGTGAAACACAATTGTGATAAGGTTTTGCAGCATTGTTACTTGGTCTTGTCGTTTGTATTGTAATCGAAGACATACATAGAGAGGGGAAAACAAGTATTTGATACACTGACGATTTTGCAGTTTTCCTACTTACAAAGCATGTAGAGGTCTGTAATTTTTATCATTGGTACACTTCAACTGGGAAAGACGGAATTCAAAACAAAAATCCAGAAAATCACATTGTATGATTTTTAAATAATTAATTTGCATTTTATAGCATGACATAAGTATTTGATACATCAGAAAAACAGAACTCAATATTTGGTACAGAAACATTTGCAATTCCAGAGATCATATGTTTCCTGTAGTTCTTGACCAGGTTTGCACACACTGCAGCAGGGATTTTGGCCCACTCTTCCATACAGACCTCCAGATCCTTCAGGTTTCGGGGCTGTTGCTGGGCAATACAGACTTTCAGCTCCCTCCAAAGATTTTCTATTGGCTTCAGGTCTGGAGACTGGCTAGGCCACTCCAGGACCTTGAGATACTTCTTATGGAGCCACTACTTAGTTGCCCTGGCTGTGTGTTTCAGGTTGTTGTCATGCTGTAAGACCCAGCCACGACCCATCTTCAATGCTCTTACTGAGGGAAAGAGATTGTTGGCCAAGATCTTGTGCTACATGGCCCCATCCATCCTCCCTTCAATACGGTGCAGTTGTCCTGTCCCCTTTGTAGAAAAGCATCCCCAAAGAATGATGTTTCCACCTCCATGCTTCATGGCTGGGATGGTGTTCTTGGGGTTGTACTCATCCTTCTTCTTCCTCCAAACATGGCGGTTTGGAGTTTAGACCATAAAGCTCTATTTTTCTTTCATCAGATTATATGACCTCCTCCCATTCATCCTCTGGATCATCCAGATTTTCATTGGCAAACTTCAGACGGGCATGGACATGCGCTGGCTTAAACAGGGGGACCTTGCGTGCGCTGCAGGATTTAAATCCATGACGGCGTAGTGTGTTACTAATGTTTTTCATTGAGACTGTGGTCCCAGCTCTCTTCAGGTCATTGACCAGGTCCTGTCATGTAGTTCTGGGCTGATCCCTCTCCTTCCTCATGATCATTGATGAGGTGAGATCTTGCATGGAGCCCCAGACCGAGGGAGATTGACCGTCATCTTGAACTTCTTCCATTTTCTAATAATTGCACCAACAGTTGTTGCCTTCTCACCAAGCTGCTTGCCTATTGTCCTGTAGCCCATCCCAGCCTTATGCAGGTCTACAATTGTATCCCTGATATTCCTTACACAGCTCTCTGGTCTTGGCCATTGTGGAGAGGTTGGAGTCTGTTTGATTGAGTGTGTGGACAGGTGTCTTTTATACAGGTAACGAGTTCAAACAGGTGCAGTTAACACAGGTAGTGAGTGGAGATCAAGAGGGCTTCTTAAAGAAAAGCTAACACGTCTGTAAGAGCTGGAATTCTTACTGGTTGGTAGGTGATCAAATACTTGTCAGGCAATAAAATGCAAATTAATTATTTAAAAATCATACATTGTAATATTCTGGATTTTTTTTAAGATTCTGTCTCTCACAGTTGAAGTGTACCTATGATGAAAATGACAGACCTACGTGCCTTGTAAGTAGAAAAAACAGCAAAATCAATCTGGTGACATGAATTGATTGACACAGTGTTTAGCTAGTGTATATTCTAACATCTCTTCTGTTGACATGATTGTTTTAATCTCAGTATATATTTCTCATATATTTCTGTTACTCCTTGACATTTAATTGACAGAAGGTGTGAAAGACAGACTTTTTGCTAAAACAACTATGGGCAACATTTCAATACTTGCTACAGTAGTACTGTATGTTTGCAATGGGACAGTGGCGTAGACTGCTGGACCAATGTAGGCTAATACAGTAGCTATCTAAAGTAGGCTACATAGCGCTCTGTATCCCACTCATAGATTGTATATGTCACTGCTTGTTGCATGTGTTACGTCACCCATTGGTTTTCAGATTTGGGTCATTGAATTTGCCATTACGGCGCCGATATCTTGTTTGTGGATGTGACGATTTTAGATGAGATGCAGGTGTAATCTAGCTGATATTATTTGGGATGCTAACGAAAAACAGTATTAAAAAAAGATGTAAAACAAACAAGTTCCACACACTTAGTTGAATTATAAGACGGGAAAAAACAAATTACCGGGACTGCATCTCCGTTTAGGAACTTTTGATGATTACACATTGGTTCTTGGCTACAGGTAATCAAGTTAACGATACCTATATTACTGCACTTTATTTCAATCCCTATGCTATGTTTTTTTCGGTGATGACGTACTCACCAGGTTGCGTGCACTCACAGTTTTCCCTACAGTTTACCTTCTTTACTTAATAAAAAATACGGATTCCTTCGGAAAATAGCTGAGAGGAAGGAAAGGCTAACTAGTGATTGCATAAGGGGGAGACATGTAGAGTTGGGTCAAAGCATTTCTTTCATTCAGATTGCCCAAATGACAAACATTTATACATTATAACCATAGATTGTATAATTACTGGATAGAGCCATCTGTGACGTCACCCATTGGTTTGTGAATATCTGATTTTGGTCATCGAATTTGCCATTACGGGCGCAGACATCTTGGTTGTGGATGTGACGATTTTAGAAGAGAGGGAGGAGTAATCTAGCTAGCTAACTGATATTAATTGGGAAGCTAATGAAAAACAGTATTAAAACAAAATTTAAAACAAAATGTAATGTTACTTACAAGAAAAACTGAACTGTCTTGTCATACAACCGAACGCCATAGCCAGGCCCTAAACACACCTTTGCTTTATTGACGATTTTAAAATCAACAAGACCATAATTCAAAAAATGAACATCATGATAAATAGCAAAAGGCTTAAATTTAGAGATTGAGACCATATACTTATTATGGAAATGTTTCCTGAGGTAATGATCAAGTGAGACGTTTTTTACAGAAACCGAGCTCTTTTGCAACCACACATATCGCCCCCAGCTGGAATTCAGATAGAATGCAGGTTTAAGGTACTTTTTCATTTGCGTCAATTTGCCAAACCGGATGCTCACCCTGTGATTATAACATGTTAATACAATATAAATAAAAATACACTACATATACTTTCGAAGGTTTTAAATATTCCTTTTTGCTGTCACTTTTTTTATTAAATGTGTGTACTTTCATGCATTTAAAATACAGCTACACCAAGTGAAGGTTTGTGCGTGATGAATCACTTTAAAATGTCCCTCATTATAGGCTAGGCATTGATATTAGGACAATGTTCATGATCAGTTTTGTATAATACCATAAAAATATTATTTTAAAGGTACAATATTTAGTTTTTAGACGCTAGGGGTCTCTCAATCAAAACAATAACAAAATGTGTATATATTTTTAGTTGTGTGCTTACATTATCCTAAATGTTTCCACCAACTTTCAAACCCATATAAATGTGTAATGTCATTCGAAGACACAGGATGTATTGTTTCGTCGGCCGTCAATGGCGTCATATAACATTTGACTCCTCTAGTTGCTCTAAGTTTCAGTGAACCGCCAAACATAACGTGAATAAAGCTATAATATATTTAACAATACATTACCTACAACAAATCCCATGATCCCACGCTACTTCCCGACGTCATCTAAGTATATCTTTTGTTTTGATTGAGAGACCCCTAGCAGCCAAAAACTACATATTGTACATTTTATGCTTGTTTTGTGAGAGAAATTCTACGCCAAAGGCGCAAAAAAATCATTGTACATAAAACCGTGAGTTTCATGGCTAATACTGTACGGCATATCATGACATTTTACAGTTTAACGTACAATGTCGGAGGGTCTGTTTTTTTCCCTTTTCCCAATACATGTAAATCAAAGTCTGAAAGGACGCCTACATCCAACCCCTGGGTTTGATGCTGCCACATTAGCTGTAGTCCAATTCATTTTTATCACAGCCGTGTCTGAATGCGCAAGAAGGGGTAAATTTGTACGGAACACAGTGAGTCCATGAGTGTGATGGTTAATAAATTAATCAATTCAATTCAACTTTATTCCAGACACACACGACCATATCAGTAAACAACAGCTAGAAATAAAGGCCACACAATTAAAATCAGAGTGCTTAAACACAAACATCCATTCCAACACATCCAGAAGCTAGTTTCCCATAAATAATGAATTCTATAACTGAGTTATATTCAGAGGTGGTAAATTACTTCAGGTAAATTACGGCCCCACACCCACTACGGAGGCATCCACTTCAATGACAGGAGTTCTGGGTCCGGGTTTTTCAGTATGGGTGTAGACGTAAACTTAGCCTTTATCGACTGAAAGACACTCTTCACTGCCGGTCACCACGGAAGGTGACGGGGACCCACTTGTAGCAGTGATGTCAGTGGTGCAGCTATTGAACCAAACGAGCAGATAAACCACGATAGCAATTAGTGAAGCCTAAAAACCTCTGGAGATCCTTTATGGTGCCAGGAGATGGCCAAGACATGACTGCGTCCACCTTTTGTAGCGTCCATCTCCAGACCAGTGTCAGCGATCCTGTATCCAAGGAAAGAGACAGAGGGCTGGTGAAACAGGCATTTCTCCGCTTTTAAACACAAATTGTGTTGTAGCAACCTGTTCAACACCTCACGGACATACTCGATATGCAGCACGTAACTGGGGGAGGGAAGTTTATCAAGATGTCGTCTATGCACTGTAAAATCTGACAGGGTTACTTTACTTAAAATATTTATGCAAACTCATTGCCTTAAAAAATTAGTTAACGAAACTTAGTAATTGTAATTTAACAGTCAGTTTAGTTAACATTACTAATATCCGTTAACTTATTTTTTTTAAGGCAGAGTTTGCATAAATATTTGAAGTAAAGTAACCCTGTCAGATTTTACAGTGTGTAAACCACCACTGTACTGCACAGGAGATCTCAGAAGATGTAAATCACAAAAGCCTGAAACACTGTGGGAGCGTTATACAGACCATATGGCATCACAAGATATTGATAGTGACCCAGGTGGTGCTGAAGGCCGGCTTGCACTTGTCTTAGTCTCTGATACGCACCAAATTGAAGGCACTGCATAAATCAAGTTTTGTGAAGTATTTAGCACCATTCATTATCTCCACAGCAGCATGAATAATGGGTACCTGAACTTCACAGTGAAGTTGTTGAGGATTTGATAGTCCACGCAGGGCCGGAGACCTCAAACCTTCTTCTTGACGAAGAAGAAACTGGACGAGACAGGAGAGGTAGAAGGTCTGATGTGCCCTTGTGCAAGGCTTTCCTGTATTTATAAACATAGTGTACTTCTAAGACGTTGTGTCCTTTCTGTGGACGACAGGCACGCATTGAGTCCATCTCCATGGCCTTCTACCTCTTCAGGTGCCCAGCAGGTATGGTGGTGCGTAAAACTGGTTTCCATCTGAAACGCAACAGCCAGTCCAACCTTACAGCCATTTGTATCAACTGGTCCAGTTTAGTGTGTTCGTCCCTGCAGGCCAGCTCTACTTTCACCTCCTCCCAAAACTCCTCTTGCTTCCAGGTGAGAGTGTCCGGAATTCCAGTGTATAATCCGCGGCAGTTCGTGTCCCCTGCTTGATGGGTAACAGCCGGTCCCCTCCCTCATTACCTACTGGTGGATGGTTGAAGACTGCCCAGAACAAGGTAATGAAACCCTCGTAATCCTCAGTCTCCAAATCCATTCCCTCCCTGAGGGCTATAGCCCACTCTAAAGCCTTCCTAGTGAGCAGCAATGTCAAGGTGGCAATACATGTACGATCAAAGACACCACGCCCATCCTTGTGAGCAAAATATTTTTGGTTTTGCAACAAAGAACTGCGGCACTTCTCAGGTTTACCGTCATATTGTTCTGGGAGGGCCATGTCCAGGCTACACAAAGCACCCGAGTTGGAGGGTGGTGGAGTCTCGGACCTCAGACGAAGAGGTGGTGGTGTCTCCTGAGTATCCCAATGTCGAAGACGTTTGAGCACCTCTTCCATAGCCATCTCTAAATTGGCAAACTGGTTGTGGTGTTGCTGGAGGACTCGGTCGCACTCGCCGAGCGCCTCTGAAAAACCTCCCTTCTCTGCTGGCTCCATGGAAAAAGTTTATTCTGTCACGATTATGTATATAAAGATGTAGGCAGGAGGCAGATGCAGGTCAGAAGTTTTTATTTCTCCAACAATTTGATCACAGACAGCTTTTAGATTCTAGTAATACATATACTCTTGAAAATGCAACATAAGGCAATACTCGACATAGAGTTGATAACACAGTGAGCTTATAAATGCTAAATGGGATTCCTTAATCAAATGAAATGTATAGCACCTGCTTGTATAAAGCAGTAGCATAAAGAAAGCTAGAGGGCGCACCCACTGCGCAACCTAAAAGAGTGAAGCCATAATACTGTGAGAACATAACAACATAAAGAAAGCCAGAGGCCATTAACATCAGTATTCTGGAGACCTGAAGCGCTGACTGTGACCTGGAACGGGGATGACGTCACAGATTGTGGCTAGAGAGACATATACTGTAGATCATTGGTTACCAACCCTCTCCTCGGGGCGCCCATTTTTTATTTAACCCTGAAATGGCACACCTGATCCAATTAGTCAAAGGCGTAATGTATAGTTGACTAATTGAACCAGTATCATTTCAGGGTGTAAACAAAAATATGGCCTGTCTGGGGTGCCCCAAAGAGAGGGGTTGGAAAACATTGCTGTAGATCACATGATGTTACCTTGGGTTTTCATGAGCCTCTTTTAGTAAGTTAGCAGGTAGATTGGTTGCCATGCTTTAAGTCAGACTTATGCTTTGTAGAGGTTCGACCGATTTATCGGTACGCAGATTAATCGGCCGATTTTTGGGCATTCTTTACATAATCGACATCCTGTACTGCCTGGAGCTCAGGAGCAGGCAGAGGCAGGGCCCGGCGTGGAGCAGGCTGTGGCGGGGCCCGGCGTGGAGCAGGTTGTGGCGGGGCTCGGCGTGGAGCAGGCTGCGGCAGGTTGGCCGTCTTGGAGAGGTTGGCCATCTTGTGACGGTCGGCAATCTTTTAACGGTCGGCCATCTTGGGACGGTCGGCCATGTTGTGATGCGGTCCCTAACTCTCCGATGGGGAGCCCTGAAATGGGGGCTAACACCCTGAACCGAAGGGCTAGGGGCTGTCACTGGAGCCCTGGGGGTAATAACTGGAGCCATAGGGGACAGACCTGGGGCCCTAGGGGCAACTACTGGAACCCTAGGGGCAGTAACTGGAGGCCTAGGAGCAGTAACTGGAGGCCTAGGGGAACTAGCCTGAGGTCTACGGAAAACGGGACTGCTAGCCTGGATAGCCTGGAAGCTAGTGGCATTGGACAGAGACCTAGAGAAACTAGGCACGGAGCTAAAGGAGCTATCCTGAGAGCTAAGGGAGGTAAGGGAGCTAAGGGAATTCCAGTACTCCTCTTCAGATGATACTGACCCATTAATGAGTTCAGGCATCCCCTCCTCAGTGTCATCTTCCTCTTTCCATCCATAAAACTCCTCCTCAGAACTGTATCCACAGCCATAGCCCTTACCCGTTTTCTGCTGGGGTTTTTGTCCCTGGAACACGGAGAGCACGAAGCCCTCCCAGGGGATAGTGTGGAAACAGGCTCCGGAGGAAGCGGCCATCAGCCGGTCCATATGAGCCCTCAGCTCCACCGCTCTCGCCTCGATCTCCCATGGGAAAAAGCTCCTCATCTGAGCTCTCGACCTCCCACAAGGAAGCGAGTCGGAACCGCTCCTTCGGCTGCCCACTCTCCATGATGTGGGGAGGGTAGAGCTTGCAGCCAACGGCCCACCGAAAAATTCCCCACCGAGAGAGAGAGGAAGGCTCTCCTCGGGTCCGCAGGTGCTCCTTCGCTGTCTCATAGTAACGGTTGTTCGTTCTGTCACGGTTCCCCTCCTTGTGTTTGGACAGGCGCGAAGGAGATGCAATGATAATACGTAGTTTATTGAATATGACTTAGGAAAAGCAAAACTCCCTCATGGGGCAAAACCAAGCTGAACAAGAATACACAGAGAAATGGAACATGTAACAGGGTTAACAAATGACAGGGGTTGGACTGAAACACAAGGGCGAAATACTAAAACAAATGAAGCCTAATGACAAACACCTGGGACGTAATCAAACACAGAGGGAAACAATGGCGACAACAGTATACAACAGGAAGGACCAAAAAACTTGGGAAGACACGGAAAGGACACCAGGGGGAACCAAAACATAACAAACACATGAGACAAACTAAACGGAAACCAAAAGGGAAACCACCCTGGGTTGGACGTTACAAACAGAGTGCCTCTGGAAATTATGTCGGATATATGTACTCCTGTTGTGCACCACCAAATATGATTGGTTAATAAAAGGACAACTATCAAAATGCACAGACTAAATGTTTTTTTAGGCTAAACCCAAGGGTTTGTTTTACAAAACAGATTTAATAGGCGAAGTTGTATCAAATACAAATCGTACTATGCCTACTAAATGTTTTGCCATTTGTTTGGCATTTTGTTTGAACAAATTTGAATAATTTTATATATTTATTTGAGATTTGAAACTATTTTGTGTATTATGAATAGTAGATATTTTTTCCCTGTTTGGCCACCGTGTCAGACCTGGGGCCTCATTTATAAAACTTTGCGGTGGATTTGCGTCAGAAGTGGCGTACCGATGAAATATAGGACGTGCGTACGCAAAGAAATATTCAGATTTATAAAACCATGCGCACGCACGTCCTACGCTGTTTTCCCTTTATAAATCACAATCAACTCTAATACGTGGCGCAGCTTTTGCGGATACATGTCACACCATTATTGTCCATAAATAGTCAGTGAAACTCCCCGAAATTAATATTCATTGATTGAGAAATCATGGTTCCTCACAGTAGTGAGGAAAACCAAAAAAGCAACTTCACTCAATGTCAAGTAGAAAATATTGTTGGCGAGGTGGAAAAGAGGAGGAAAATGTTGTTTTATGCGCACAGTGTGCCTATTACGAACGGCGAAAATGCGTTGGAGTGGCAAAAGGTTGCAGACGCTTTGAATGCCGTGGTCGAAATAAAAAAAGTGGTCAGATATCAGTCGATGTCGAAAAGCGTCTATAGCGCTTCATCGCGAAAGTGTCTACCACGGGTGGGGGAAATGGTTAACATTAGAGCAACATGTCTGCATCACAAGTTATTTGGACATTGGTGGAATGAAAATGCTTTCGATTAATGAAAGCATTCTCATTCGGTCTCCTTATGGCAACATGAGTGCAGTCAAAAGCATCGATTACATTTGGGATACCGGACATAGCTGCAAATTGTGCTTTTGATTGCCTGTTCACGTACGGAAACTTCATGTACTTATGCGCCAAGCCTATTATACCGACTAACACGTCTCGCATAACTCGGCTGAGATATCCCTCACTTGTCAGTAAATTCCATCTGGAAAGTGCAATGTCACCAGAAATCCTGTTATGAGTGATATGAAAGACGCCAATAAATAATATTCATTATTAGGCTATTATTATAATTATAATTATTATTAGCTATTGTGCGTCATTACGCATTGTGATGGCATGGCTTTTTATAACCATCCATTTGATTGTATCTGATAATCTACAGATGTATTAATCTAATTGTAAATGTAAAATAGTTCTGCACAAATAGAAAATCTTGAACCTTTCAAAATGGTTAAGACATGCATCACGATGGAACACATTGAAAAATTAAACAAACTAAATGTATATAAATGAACACTATGTTTCTGTATTATATTACGACATTTTTACTATGAAAACAATATTCCCCAATTGACAATAAAGACTATTTATTATCTATCTCATCATCATCTATTTATCTATTTATCTGCACCGCCAGACAGAGACATCGACAAGAATATTAGTTTCAAACATGATTTTGTTCTGTTTACCGTATTATTTATGAGGATGAATTACATAACATGCCAATATAATTAGCCTACATAATATATTTGAGTGTTCTTTTTGCAAATATGTGCAATATGTCCTTCATTTGCC
>JACXGM010037206.1:0-11171 GCA_016801145.1 Umbra pygmaea
AGGCCAGCCTGCAGTCCAGATCTTTCACCCATAGAAAACATTTGGTGCATCATAAAGAGGAAGATGCTACATAGAAGACCTACAACAGTTGAGCAACTAGAAGCCTGTATTTTAGACAAGAATGGGACAACGTTCCTATTCCTAAACTTGAGCAACTTCTCTCCTCAGTCCCCAGACATTTGCAGACTGTTAAAAAAAAAGAGGGGATGCCACACAGTGGTAAACATGGCCAACTTTTTTGAGATGATTGTTGATGCCATGATGATTAAAAGTCAACTTATTTTTCCCTTGAAATGATACATTTTCTCAGTTTTAACATTTGATATGTCATCTATGTTGTATTCTGAATAAAATATTGAAATTTGAAACTTCCACATCATTGCATTCTGTTTTTATTCACAATGTGTACAGTGTCCCAACTTTTTTGGAATCAAGTTTGTAGGTAAAGTGCTATGTGGATATTAAACAGTCTATATAAAGCTAGGACAGACTGAAACCAAAATAACTTCAGCTAAAACAAGGGCTTGAGAATAAGTGGCCAAATGTTCAATTGTCCTCAAATGTTTGCATACCCCTGGAGAATTGGTAATACACCGCGTTCCAAATTATTATGCAAATTGGAATTGAATGCCATAAACATTAAATATTTAGTTTTTCAATTAAACTCATGGATGGTTTTATGTATCCGGGCTCTTTGGATCAATAAAATCAATCTCAGACACCTGTGATATTTAGTTTGCCAGGTGAGCCCAATTAAAGGAAAAATACTTAAGAAGGATGTTTCATGTTATTAAGCAGGCCCCAGGTTTCATGCAATATGGGATAGAAAAGGATCTCTCTGCTGCGGAAAAGCATCAGATATTGCAATGCCTTGGACAAGGTATGAAAACATTTGATATTTCATGAAAACTTAAGCATGATCATCATACTGTAAAGAGATTTGTGGCTGATTCAGAGCACAGATGGGTTTGTGCAGTTAAAGGAATAATGAGGAAGGTTACTGCCAGACAAATTCATCAGATTTAGAGAACAGCTGCTAAAATCACATTACAAAGTAGCAAACAGGTATTTCAAACTGCTGGTGCCTTTGAAGTCCCAATAACCTCAAGGTGTCCTCCAAAGGGTTGCAGTGTGTATAAACCTACTATTCGGCCACCCTATAGAAGTTATTTGTAGTGATCCTTGAAAATGAAAGATATTAATATTTGAATGATCTGTAAATTAATTAACTGTATTTGTAAATGTGTCACAGTTATGAATGTCATGTTTGGTCTTTTCGAAATGGGTTAAACCAGTAGGATAATATAAAGTCATCAAAATCACGAATAATTATGTGTAAATGCAGATATTTAATGTCTGTGTTACTCTGGTTTTAACGGATGAGAACAGCACATTGTTTAGATAGAGCAGGGCAGTTGGCCTAAGGGGGTTAACATCTGGCCTTTAAGACAGGAAGGGGGATCAGGAATGTATCTGGTTTCAGTGGAACTTCTGGACAGCTTGAAACCTCCGTTAGGTTGTTTTTATTTTTATTTTTTTATTTTTGACAGGGACAGTGCATATTAATTAACATTACTGTAAATATGCCAGAATTAGCCAAAAAGGCTAGTTTTCATCTGTAGTCCCTTGCCAGATGTTACCAATGGCTCCCTAAAAGAAAACAATAATAGGCATCCTAACATGATCATGACCTTAGCTACAAATATAAATACATGTGCACTGGATAAAATCACTTCACATTTTTTTGTCCTGTATATAACACGTACAAATACAATTAGATTCTATACATACACACATATACACATTTTCACGCACAACCATTTCTAGGGTTTACAATGGTGTGAAAAGGGAAAAACATCCAGTATGCGGCAGTCCTGTGGGCAAAAATGCCTTGTTGATGCTAGAGGTCAGAGGAGAATGGGCCGACTGCTTCAAGCTGATAGAAGAGCAACTTTGACTGAAATAACCACTCGTTACAAGCGAGGTATGCAGCAAAGCATTTATGAAGCCACAACACACACAACCTTGAGGCGAATGGGCTACAACAGCAGAAGACCCCACCGGCTACCAATCATCTCAACTACAAATAGGAAAAATAGACTATAATTTGCAAAAGCACACCGAAATTGGACAGTTGAAGACTGGAAAAATGTTGCTGGTCTGATGAGTCTCGATTTCTGTTGAGACATTCAGATGGTAGAGTCAGAATTTGCCGTAAACAGAATGAGAACATGGATCCACATTACCACTGTGCAGGCTGGTGGTGTTGGTGTAATGGTTTGGGGGATGCTTTCTTGGCACACTTTAGGCCCCTTAGTGCCAATTGGGCATTGTTTAAATGCCACAGCTTACCTGAGAATTGTTTCTGACAGTGTCCATCCCTTTATGGCCACCATGTACCCATCCTCTGACGGCTACTTCCAGCAGGATAATGCACCATGTCACAAAGCTCGAATCATTTCAAAATGGTTTCTTAATCGTGACAATGAGTTCACTGTACTAAAATGGCCCCCACAGTCACTAGATCTCAACCCAATAGGTATATATAAGTATCTTTGGGATGTGGTGGAACGGGATCTTTGTGCCCTTGATGTGCATCCCACAAATCTCCATCAACTGCAAGATGCTATCCTATCAATATGGGCCAACATTTCTAAAGAATGCTTTCAGCACCTTGTTGAATCAATGCCACATAGAATTAAGGCAGTTCTAAAGGCGAAAGGGGGTCAAACACACTATTAGTATGGTGTTCCTAATAATTCTTTAGGTGAGTGTATATACAGTATATATACATACACATACACATACATATTTAGTTAAAGGTCGAGGGGGTCACTTGGACAAAGAGGATAGTTCTATGGTTTCAGACTTTGTGGAGCCAGGGGCAGAGGAAAGAAGCAGGAAATGAGGAGGGGGTGTGTTTCCTATAGGATAAAAGGCTGTGTAAAAGATTATTAAGCTATTTGGTTGTCTATTCTCTGCAAGGAATAAACCGGTTACATGTAAAAATGTGTGATCTATTTTGCTCCATTCACAATGCTCTTGTCTTTAAAGGTGTGAAAATGAACTTGGCAAAGTACCACTTTCTTCCATGGTATAAAAAAATAAAACTGTGCCTAATCAAATCATCTTCTCTCATCTCATACTGCAAAGAATACCTCTGTGTTATTGGCTGCTATGGGCATAAAAGGAGTGAAACTCATGGTGTGGCCCCCATCCTCCCCTGACCTCAACTCTATTGAGAACATTTGGAGCATCCTCAAGCCAAGTATTTTATATAAGTCATTCTTTATGTAAATGCAAGAAATAGGTCTAATGAATGATAAGCAATCATAATAGGTACATATTTATCTCAAACAAACACATGAAATCAGTAAGAATAAATAGACTACGCCTGGAATCAATTAATATGGTAAATAAAGCATACATTCACATACTTTGTGAAGGTTGTCCACGCCACACTTGCAGCGATTGCAGTTGTGGTTTCTGCTTCTCATCCTGATATACAGCTGGATCTCTGTGTTTGCTGCTCAGAAAGAGGACATTTCTTCCCCGCCGCGAGATGTAGCTCAATGCTGTGTTGGCGTTTTTGAATGCAAACAGTGATGAGAAGACAGCTCTCTCCTGTCTGTTTCAGTTTGGGGGGAAGCTCAGGCTTGTTTGCCCTGAGGGTACCTACTAGGGCCACTTTCTTCCTCAGAAGTTCCTGGGCAAGTGATTATGAAGTGAAAGAAATTGTCACAGGTAAGTGTGACACCCTTCAGCCCCTCAGTCATGTTCATGGTGACTCACTTTCCATGGCCCATCCCCGGAGTTCCACCAGCAGCTTTTCCAGTATACTGTATACCTGGCACCTCCCGTACTTTGCTGGCTTGCTGGGCAAATACTGCCAGAAAGCTTGTCCTCCTTGTGTTTAGGATGGGTGAGTCGGTCATGGAATCGGAAGCTGGCGCAGTGACGCCTATTATTTGAAATTGTTTGTGGGACATGGTGGCCCTGAGGATCGGTCTCCCACTCTAGCCATCCCACAGGCTCTGGGTAGATTCCTTTTTGGACCGTTACACACCTGCCAGGATGAGAATCCCATGTACGCTCGAATCTCTTGGGCATCCACATCACTCCATCCTGACACTGCGTGTAGGTTTGTCATTTGCAAAACCAGCTGGATCATGTCAGGAGTGAAGAAAAGGTCAAAAGAAGTTGCCACACCATGGATTCTTGATATGGCATATCTCATGGGCCCTGGCATCATGGTGGTGGGGGCCTGAATGTAGCGCAGGGTCTCGGCATGAGATGGAAACCAGATTTCCCGTTCTTTGCTGTCCACTCACTTTAAGGATGGGCATGATCCTCAGTGTCCTCTCCACTTTCAGAGGAAGGGTCAACGGCACTCACAGAAGTGGAGGACTCTAGTGAGCATTCCGTGTCAGACTCCCCCTCCGAGCTTGTCTTCTTCAGATGAGTCCTGCAGCTCGCTGGCATGATAAAGGCTGCATGACCATTTCTAAAGCCTTTTCTGCAGTGAAATGCCTCTTAATTTTTGCTCCTATTCTTTGCTCCAGGTCTTTCTCCTTCTCTGCTCACTAATGAATTGACCCCTCAGCCAAGCTGCATGTTCATCTTTGGCTGTGAAAGCAACCAGGTGCATAAACACACTAACCATTGTTTTTGTTTCTGAGTTCAGCAAATAAAGGAGGTAATGTTTTTACCTATAAGCACCTCTTCAAATACAGGCGCCCTCGTTGTTTAAACAGCAAATGCACCTGCGCCCATATTTGCCCCCATCGGGAGTGTTGGTCTAACAGGGAGGATAATTATTGGCGTATCTTGAGGCATCGGAAAGTGATCGCGCCATTGACCAACAAAAACATGGTCTAAAGTCAATGGCGCAGCACGTCATAGTTATTTTACTAGTAGATTAGTCAAATGCACCTATGGCATAGGCACAGCGCGTGTACACTATGCTTGTTACACACACACAGGGAAGCGCAGCAGCACACGAACATGCTAAAGATTACAAATAAAAATATTATGGTGCAAATCCGTATTCATAATAGCAATTTTCGAAAGGTACAAACGCACCTGGCTCTTAAAGGGATTGGGAGATTAATCTCTGATTGGTTTATTGCATGTTACACCCAAAACATGCCTATGTATTAATGAAGACACTTAGTACAACCCTTTTAGACCATGCGCCCGGTGCATGGAACATTTTATTCGCTGTTAAAATAGCAAAAGTGGATTTGGATACGCCCAAAGCGCACTTGCGCCATGCGCTTCACGCCATGATCTTGGATTCAGATATGTTGTTCCTTGGATAGATTTCCTGCTCTCAACTTTCTCATCGCACTCTTCGCGCTTGCAAATCTTCTCCTCAGAGATTTTTTTCTGTATGCCAGCTATAGTGTTGACCAATGAAATGGTCCCTGCCCCGTTGAGGGTTTAAAGGTACTTTATTTGTCACATTCACATAGCGAAATTAATTCTCTGCATTTAACCCATCCCTCAAGGGAGCAGTGGGCAGCCATTTACAATGCCCGGGGACCAGCTCCAGATCTAAGCCAGTGCCTTCGTCAGGGGCACTGACTGGAGAACCTAACCTGCATGTTTTTGATGATGGGGGAAACCGGAGCACCCCGAGGAAACCCACACAGACACGGAGAACATGCAAACTCCACACAGAAAGGCCCAGGACGACCGGGGTTCGAACCCAGAACCTTCTTGCTGTGAGGCCACAGTTCTATCCACTAGGCCACTGTGCCTGCCCGGGTGTGTTCGTTTTACTTTAGAACATCTTTTGCAGGCGGTTACTGTACCTCCTCCACAGCTCCTTAACTCCTGCCTTCCAGACGTTTTTATTGAATATCTACTTACTTTGCTTTACTACGACTTTTTAATTAAATAGGCCAGATATATGTATATAAAAATTGTTGTTGTTTTTTAATATGTACTTCCATTGCTTTATTGCAACTTATTGCGACTTTTAAAGTAAAGGATGTACATATAAAAAAAACATCTGGAAGGCGTTGAGGGAAAAAGATTTGGATCTGCCCAAAGTGGTTCACATTTGTCGCACATCAGAGGTCAGCAAGGCACAAACAGGCAAAATACAAGAACAATCACACTCAGAGTTAACTGCGCACAAATTCAAAACCAGAGGCACGAGGCCCAAGGCAACATCGCAGCGTGACATCATTTCAGACTGCAGGTATTGCGGGAGGCATCATTCCAAGAGGAAGTGTCCTGCATAAGATATAAGTGGAGGGAACGAAATAAAGCATTGTATTCTACACCTAGCACACAGTCTTTGTAGGCGTCTGTGTAACTCATGACATTATTTACTAACCCTAAACCTAACTCTTCCCTAACCTAAACTTAAAATAACCCTCAATTTAATGACCTTTTCTTTACTCGATTTTTGTCCAATTTCCCTAAACCCTGTCTTGTCAGCAGATCTGCAATTCCTTGGACAGATGAGGGATGGTGAAGGGCGCTTACATAGTTAACCCAACCACACAAGTCAGGCAATACTTTTCACACTACTTAACCAACATGGAAGCCTTTAGTCAGCTCATGCCTAGACTGATTAGAATATTTCAGATAGGAAAGATTTAACCGGTGTCCTGACTATCTGTGATTATTTAAAATCCCATGGCACTTCTTGCAAGAGTAGAGCTGTCCTCCCCAGGGTGTCATGGCTAAATTCTTAACCAGGCCACATCAATTATGGCCACCTAATAATCCCACGGATTCTTATTTGGCATATACTGTATAACTACTTACCTCTCCACCTGATAGCTGATATATGGTGAGTAGGGCTGTAACGGTGTTTAAGTGGTGCTATTCACGGGTTCGCACATGAACCAGAATACATAGAACATTGAATTATAAATAAATGTATTTTTTATAATTCTTTAAAATGAATATATTTATGAGCCTTTGCACACATCGTAATCAACATTCGAAGCATTGTTGGCACTTTTCCAACTTTGTGAATAAAACTAGACTAATATTGCTACAGGCCGGTGCCAGGATGAAGTGGCCAAGGGGGCTGTTGAATATTATGCGGGGGCTAATTGTTTTGTATTATATATAGTATTATACACTGTCGAAATATAGCTGTGAGCAAGAATGACCGGGGTCCAAGCAATGGAGAGAAAGCAAAGGGGAACACCCCCCCCATCACCCATCCAGAGACCAACCACAGTGGGAATGGTATTCCTCTAACTATAGGCCTTGTTGACCCCTATCCAGCGATTATGGTTGTGACCAACTCTGGTTTCTCTGGTTTGACGGACTGGAAAACTGTGCTAGTAACAGTGGCTTGTACGCGGCTAGTGCAGAATCCCCAGGTCCACGGAATAGGCCAGATGAGAAGGATTAGGGAGAACAGGAGGTAACCATGGCATGACCGCGGACCACCCCGGACCCTTGGAAGGACAGAGGAAGTGGTACAGCTCTCTCTTCTGTCCACGTACAAGGTAAACGACCTCACCGGGAGCAGACCCCCACACTTTCCGTGAAGAAACAGGAGCCCAACACTGGAACCCTCCGGAACAACTGACCAGCTGAGGACGGAGTCCTGACAAACCTGAGACTCTTCCAGAAAAGGAAAGTAGTTTCTCTTCTCAAATTCCACATTATCTCCCCCTCCAACAGTCTTACATTTATCACCCCTGAAAGCCTCCCTTTTTTCCAATCCCTCCCCCATCCCCCCCAGAGTAATGTCTATTCATGGCGTCCGGATAACAAGTCACCACACAGAGCAGTTCCGCTACAAAGAATACAATTCAGCAGAACAATAAAACAGAAGGATCTGGGCGTTTCGCCAGAATATTTGAGCCTATTTACAGGCCTAACTGGAGCACTTTTACACTTACCCAACACCAGTACATCTGGACACAACAGGGGACACATCTATTATAATGGAATGCCAAGACTGTGCAGGAACCGTGGCTCATTAGACCACCTAGCCTCAGACTGCACAGTCATCAAATTTAAGACCCGCAGTGGGGAGCACTACAGTAAAGACTGCACAGAGGAAAGTAGGTGTATCTCTGGGGTGACGGGGACACGTCTTTAAAGACTGCCCAACACCTTATGCCAACGAGACCATCATCAGAGAGAGGCACCTCCGGACCACAGAGGAAGAACACCACCAGATGAATCAACACCAGATGAACCAACACCAGATGAACCAACACCAGATCCAGCAAAAATAGCACAGCCAAGGTCAGATGCAGCACCTCACTAACCCACAGACCAAGAACAAAAACATACACTAAAGACCCAGAACCAGCCTCGGAACCACAGACAGTCAGTGACACTTCCACCTCGAGCCAAGAAACACTACAGCACTTCCCCCCTAGCCTGGGCCCTCTGGTCTTGCCCCTGTCTAAACCCCCGACACAGGACCTGGTAGCCAAATCACCCCCACCCATAGGAAAGGAACTACAACCACAATCAACAGAAAGCGAGTAGGAGGAGACTACCATTAAACCCATGCCTGACATTCACCCTACAACCAACCAGGAGCAGAAGAAAAGGTAACTCAAGACCAATGAAATAACAAGCAAAAGGACCAATAGGAACACACCCCCACAGAGCCAGAACCACGTGTCCATCCAGTCTAACACTAACATACCCTCCATATCCCGGTCAGAGTTACACCGTTTGATACAAGAGGAGCAGAAAAAAAGAAAAACCCAGGCGGATAGAATGTAAATAGTGTGTACTATGTTTGGGGTAGTTTTTTGTCACTGGGTGCTTAAGGGTATGTATATATGGGGATGTCTCTTTTAATATGATTGATTTATTTGATATGATTTTAAAGAAAAAAGAAACTCCCCAAAAAATGTAAAATCAAAATTATCGAAAAGAAAGTGACAAAATGTAATTGTAAATAATGGTATAGTGCAGGTATAACAACCAAATGAAAACCCAAAGCTCTATTTTGGTCTCGTCACTGTTATAATCTAGCTCCCGTTGGAGCGGGACTTGACACCGCACTGCTCAAGGACCACCAGTAGTCAGCAAAAGAGGTATGGGTCGTAGCTATACGTAAGGACACAACACCATAATGTACCGTTTAAACACAGGTTTTATTGAGCCACGGTAATAATAACAATAATAATAATAATAATAATAATAAAATAATATGTTTGGGAGAAGGAGCTGGACGTGACCAAAGAAAAGGAATCGAAACACAAAGTCCTCACATCTATCCTGTCCTATATCCCAAACACATAAACTAACTGGCACACGAATGAGGCGTCCTAACCGAAATTACAGGGAGCGGTCCACCCAGTTCTTGTATAATACAAATACTATAATTTTGTCACACTGCCGGTATATCTTTACAAAAAACACCACCAAGCTCTCTCCCACTCAAACACACACAAGATGACACAGAACTTTCCTAAGCCTCAAATGACAGGCCGAACACAACGCCACGTTTCACACTGACAGAGCGCTTACGCACCACACCAGAGACAGAGCTCACACAAAAAAATGCACAATAAATACAGAGGAAGGGCATGAGGCGATAGTATGTTGATTGGAACCAGGTGAACAGGTCAGGCATGGTGGCCGAGTGGATAGCACTGTGGTCTCAGAGCAACAGTTCTTGGTTCGAACCCTGGTCGTCCCGGGCCTTTTTTGTGTGGAGTTTGCATGCTCTCCCCGTGTCTGCGTGGGTTTCCTCCGGGTGCTCCGGTTTCCCCCACCATCAAAAACATGCAGGTTAGGTTTGGGACTACAGATGAAAATTAGCATCTATGCTATAATCTAACTCATTTACAGTCTGTACAGAAGTGTAAGATTGTTCTTTAATGTGCACTGTCCCAAACAGATCAATAAATAAAACAGGATATCATTGATAAGTGATGATTGGGTAATGAGGAGCCCTGATGTGTTACCACCAGCTAATTTTAGTTCAAATATCGTTGTTTTGTGCTCCTTGAATCACACACACAGTTTTTTCTAGAGCAGCCTGTATGTCTCCCAAGGATACTTGTGGGTTTTTCTTTGAATCCCGAATTATTGGGCATGGTCATTTGATTAGTGGAAGTAATCCCCTAGATCTTTGCAATAAATTGGTACAGGTAAAAATGGCTACCGCTCTGGCCATTCTGTTACATTGATTTGAATTGGAATGGCCTTTCTATCCATTCTATATCTATATATATATATAAATAACAGTGTTTTATAAATCCAAAATCGGCTGACTCAGGTGATAGACAGGTAGAGTTCGGTACACAGTGGATTCTTGATAAGGCACAGACAGACAGCAGGCTGAATTAGGTTCTTGGCAGGCAGGGTTCGGTACACGGGTAAGCTAGATAGAGATACTGAGAACATGGAGAAAAACAATAAACCGGCTGGGACGACTCAGGAAACACAAGACGACCTGCCAACCAGAACACGGGGAGAGAGTAGATTAAATACACAAGGAACCAATCAGAACATAGGGGTGGAAGGGGGCAGGTAATACAGGTGAACAGAATTAGTGTGACAGTAAACATTTGGTCACCATGCTGCTGCCAGGCCTACTAAGAACTGTTCTGTTGGTTTTGTCTGTAAGGGGTTTTTCTGTACTGGTTGTCTAATGTAAAAGGGTGAGATGCTGACCAGGATATGGGGTGTGTTATGGGTTGGCTGGGTGGAGACTAAGGCCTTACTCTGTGGTGATTTTTTTTTGTTGGACTTCTTGTTTATTGGCATGAGGTTTTCTGTTCTCCTCTTGTTGCTCTTCCCTTGGGTGTATTTTGGATGCGGGGGATCTTTGGCTGGAGTCTGGGATTTTTTATGGTTTTCCTACTGTTTGTTGTGGTCTGTTTGTGTGGCTGGTCCTGTGATATGGATACTGGTAAATCTGGCTGTTCTGGGAGGTATTGTAATTTATACAGTGGTGAAACCAGTGGCCCCTAACTGGACATGCAGTAATGAGTGGTGTGGGTGCTGGTTCCTCCAGCTGGACGTGCAGTAATGAGTGGTGTGGGTGCTGGTCCCTCCGGATGTGCTCTCCCTCTGTGGTCCGGAGGTGCCTCTCTTTGGTGACGGGTCTTGTTGGCATAGGATGTCGGGCAGTCTTTGAATACATGTCCCCCGTCACCACAGAGATTGCACCTCCTTTCTTCTGTGCAGTGTTTTATTTCATGATCCCCCTACAT
>JACXGM010037207.1:0-11173 GCA_016801145.1 Umbra pygmaea
TACATTCATTTTTCCTATCTCCAAAGTCCATTGGACTCACACGGTGACGTCAGCGTATGAAAATACCCCGCGAAATTTCAAATCTTGCTCTTACACTAGCCAGGCATGGGTAAAACATATCTCACTGTTCTACAAATGTCTGGGGGAAGCTACTAGCACCTCCAGATAGCTGTAGGGTGAAGTATCCCTTTAAGAGAGCTGTTGAGGATGTCAGGAACACCTGAATGTCAGGACAATTTACTGCTGCTTTGACACAAGCAGTATATCTGGCGTTAAGATCATGATAAACATCTACAATTGTCTCATTGTAGATAGAATCAAACTCCTGCATGAATATTCCTGTTGTGATTCAACACATGGATTGCTATGAATGTGTGAAATGTACTGTAAGTTTCACGCGAGTCAGTGCTAGTAAGAACGCATGCTGTATGCTCATTACTCATAAAGCTGTCCCAATGTATGTGGGAACATATCCATTGGTTTGTGTGAGCACAACACATATAGGGTAACAAGAGATTATCATTGGTAGACTGAGCCGATGCCTATCGCTGTGGGATGTTTTCACAGTTCTTATTGTTTAATGAAGGCCATATCAATCTATGTACTTTCAATATCTTTGGTTCCATCAGGCATTCTGTGCATTTAGACTTAAATGTCTGGGAATCAGATTACATCCTCACAATAGCATGAATGCCCGGGTCTGTTTGAGGAGCTCTTTAGAACAGACCCAGGAAGTACTCATTCACAGGTGTGTTTTTGTCCTCCACAATGCATGTGGGGAAAGATTCTGTCATGTCTCTCAGCTGAATATCAGGTAACCACCTGCCCAAACAATTTACAGACACCCCTTTGAAAGAAAGGGGAGGGGAAAAGTTGAGAGAGCTCTAGTGAACACGTCCTAGCACCAGTACAATCTGATGAGGAAGGCCAAAGGCCTTGTCTTGCTTACTATCCAGATAAACTTTAATTGGGCGTTGTCAGACCAATCAAATAACCAATGCACATGATGTCATATTTCCCTCCTTCACAGAGGTGAAATAATAAACAAGTAAACTAACGTAACCCCTAATTTCAGTTTGATTCCTTTTCTGTCTTTGTTTGTGTTCAGTAAACTGTCTGAAATAAAAAATATGTGACGCCTTGAATTAAAGCTCTTTTGTAATGTCTTCTCACAGTACAAATGCCAAAGTGCCCGAAGAAACTCCAGTGGGAATGAAGAGTGTGAGGTGAGAAATGCTGTCCAATCAAATATGCAGTAAAATAAAATCAGTGAGCCCCAAGGGTTTGCGTAACAAATGCAGAACTGTTGCATAACGTTTTAGCTAACATTGAACATGCTGTACCCTTAAATACATTTCTTATGACATTTTATTACATTATGGTCATTTGCTAGACACCTGCTCTTCTCCAGAGTAACTTACAGTGGAAATTAAAGTAAGATGCATTTTCTGCTGTACAGGAGACATCTTATTATTAAAGTACCACACCTGGGCCCATAATCACAAAACATCCTACCAGCTCCTAAATCTGTGAAAAGTTAGGAGGACTAAGTAGAGCGGGATTAATTCATGTATAAACATATTTATGTAATTTTTTTCTAAAGCCTAAATACACTGAATGATAGATAATAAAATATTCTGGTCTAGTGTAGTTGAACGTAATTACCCTATTGCCCTATAACCTGTGGCAGTTTTTTTGCTTGAATTCAACAGTATCCGCCCTTCTGAGGCTCCAGAAAATTCCAGAGCATTTCACAGTCATTTGTGGTCCTAGACAGAATTGGGAAAGCCGCATTTATACTTTATATGTACAGATGTCTCGTCTAAGCTTGTCAGTAAATAGTGATGCATACCGCTGTGATACATAGGTACAGTTTTTGGCCACCAGGTAGCATTGGTGTGCACAACAGTTTTGTTTGTTTCATATTTGGGAAGTTAACAGTATTTTTTTTACAGCTTACACTGATGAAAATGTGTTTGCTAATCTCTATTCATTGATTTCACTCCATTCTCCGTAATTCAACATTTGAATGCATGAAGATGGTGAGGGCACATAATTCAATGGCGTATCCTTGAGGCACCTAAATCGCTTCTCACTGAATGGCACAGTCAAGCTGGTCACGTAATCTAACATGTCTAATGTCAAGCTTTTTTATATTTATTTTAGGTTAACAATTAATGTCCAGTAGCTACTGTAATGACTCGCACGCAGGATTAAGGTAGAGAAAGGTTTAATGAATAATCCACAATGGAGTATATGCTGGGAGTATAGCACAATGCATGAGAATAAGTAGATTCAGGAAATGTAGGAGAATCGTCAGGCAGGCTGGGTTCTTTAACTGGACAGGTCCAAGATACACAGATAAACACTCCAAGAGTAGTCAAAGGGCAGGCAAGGGTTTGGTACACAGACAGGTCAATTTATCCACTGAATCACCCTCCAAACGTAGTCTCAGGCAGGCAAGGGTTCGGTACACTGTATGATTCAGGCAGAAGTACCAAGCCAAAATCCCCAAACGTAATACTGGAGACAAGGCAAAGGGCAGAGCACATAAAAGGCAAAATCCAGAATAGAGTGCTTAGTATGTCAGAGAAAGAACAAAACCTCGCAAAATGGCAACTAAACTTCTGGGTATTTATACAGAGGGACTGGTGTGCAGGTGTTATTGTTCTGGTGATTGTGATCTGTGAGTAGTGCTGCAGTAGTAGGTTACTCAGGAGGTACTGAGATGCGCAATTTAATACTGATCACAAGAAATATGGTTCAGTAAACAAAGCTGCAAGGACACAAATAAAATATCATTAACAAGACTCACAAAGAGACAGAGCTTATAATGTAACTAACGAACAAAGTATCTGCGTTGCTGTTAGGTAAACTCATGGAGCTGCCGCAATCACCTGCTATTACTATAATCTGCCAGCAGTTGCTAACTCAATGTTGCTCAGAGAAAGCGCTTATGGCTCCTTTCGACAAAATACAATTGAACAAAAATAGCATGAATGTCGCATTTCTTTGAGACCGTAAAGGAGATTTCAGACATTTTTTAGACACTTAAAATCTGGAAAACGAAATTAAGATTACTTAAGACTTTTTAAGGATCTGCCGAAACGTTTTTCAACTAGCTCAACGTCTGCAGGCAGGCGTCACATGATTGGAAAGGTAGTCAGATGACACGTAATTGGAGGATGCTTACAGGTAAAATTGTATAATTTATCCTCAACTAGTTTTGTGGTGTAGGTCTACATATTCTATAATGTTCACTTCAAATAATACTAATAGTATTTTAAAGATGTGGTAGCATTAGATCTGGACAGGAAGGATAACTCTGAGAGTTGGAAGGGGTGTGTCGCGATTCTCCCTTCTCAGACTGTAACACAGGTTTGTGGATCTGAGTGTCCTGATTTCGATTTCATATCACATATTGTTACAGCCCTAACAGATAGTGATAATGCAAATTCACAAACTGCTTGGCATAAATGTTAAAAGAGAATTTTGCTGGTTTTTATATAGGAGGAAACTGTTGGGAAGAGTCTCTGTCCAAAAACAGATCATTTCACAGGTAGAGAATAGATTCGAACTTGCAACCTCTTGTACCGTAGGCGATTCATTAACCCGCTTCAACATGGGAATGTGTTGAATTTTATAGTCAGGATAGAACCAGATAAACAAGTACTTACGTTCACCAAGGAAGTACGGACATGGAGTAAACTGTAAGCTGTGAACACATAGTGTTATTGACTTATCTATTTTTCAATCCAAAACAAACTAACTAACATAAATATAAAAAAGCTTGACATTAGACATGTTCGATTACTTGACCAGCTTGACTGTGTCATTCAGTGAGAAGCGATTTAGGTGCCTCAAGAATGCATCATTGAATAATGTGCTCTCACCATCACCATCTCATCATTCATGCATTCAAATGTTGAATTATGGGCAATGGAGTAAAATCAATGATTTAGAGATTGGCAAACACATTTTGTCAGTGTAAGCTGTACAAAAAATACTGTAAATTTTAGAAACTGGGAATAAAAAAGATCCACAATAAATATTGCCTCCTCTCATGATTTGAACCCAGAACCTCTTGCTGATAAGCACTGCGTAATCCAATATGCTATGCTACTACGCTATGCGTCCTCTAAAGAAATCTGCAGAAAATAGCAGCATTATTATTAGAACATCCAGGCGGACTTGTATTTACTTAGAATGCAGGTTATATCTTTAAAGCCGATTTTTGGTTAGCTTCTCTTTCAATACAGTCTCTTTCAATACAATAATGTAAATATAAAAAACAATGTTTGTTTGAGTATAGTAATAGGCTAAGTGTTGTGATCAGATCACGTATAACTAAATGCATTTACAGTGTATAGCGGTCTAGCACTACTATCTGTCTGTAATAGTGCTATATGCACATCTAACAGAAAATGTGCTATATGCATCAAAATGAAACTAGACAGGTGCATAAATTTGGGCACCCATGTCATTTTCAGTCAATTTAAATACTTCAGGGATGTGATTTGTCCGGATTAATCCGGAATTCCTAATTTTCCGACCTGAAAATGTGACCTACGTGAATCATGGAGGTCTGTAATAAAAAGTGGGGCGGGGAGGGGTGATATGAGGCTGCAGTGCTTGACAATAAGGCTTGTCCGCTTGTCAAGGAGCTCGTAGAATCACTTGTCTGAAAGGACAAGTAAAATTAATTGTAATTTTGTTTGTTCTCAAACACGTTTTGCTGCACGGTGGTCACATGACACAGACACACTGTTTTCACACTGCTGCAAGTGCTCATTCGCTGTTAATACTTCAACGACAAAAGTAGTCTAAAGCTATGCACATATAAAGGTTGTGATTTATTGCATATAGCCTACATAATATACCATTGTGATATTCAAAGTGTTATTGATGTTTAATAGTTGGACCAAACAATCACATCTTTTATTCAACTGCGTGACAACAATGACCGAATTAGGATGAGCGCGTTTCCGAAAGATAATTCAGAAGCATTGCGCGAGAGAATATTTCTTTAAAGCGATACTTTTAATAGCATGTTCCAAAAGTTAATTTACATGCATGAATGTTGTTACGAGTCAGGGTTGGAAATTAGCACACGCGAAAAAAACTAGTTATTTCCCCAGTATTATAATCCACAGTAGGCAGTAATTAATGTAGAAAATATAAAGGGCAAATCATGAATTACAGATTTCATGCGAATATGATACAATTAGGCTATATAATGTTATTTTTCGTGATCGAAAAAAGTAAAACAAGTAACCATTTCACGCATAGTATGTTAATGTTAAGAGCTCGTTGGTGAAAACACGGTGGTGTTGAGTCTGACTTCTGATAGGCGGCATTCTCGTTTGACCAGAGAATCTTAAACACGCACGCACACACAAATGTAACAATGTCGAAGTTCTCAATTGCAAACTTTGTTGATTAACAACTGATACAAGTCAAGTAGCCGATCTTACTTCGCCATAATATGTTTTCTTATTATTTATCATGTTGGTATCATTGCCTTAGAAGCATCTGCTTGCAATTTTGATGGGAGCTAATTAAAACAATGTTTGGATTATTTTACCAGATGTTTTACAAACAGATTATTATAAAACGGCTACACCTTTAAAGTGTGAAATTACCTACTATTGGACATCTAAAAGTAGCCAGATAAAAATAGTAGTAGGACATCCTGATTAGCACAATTTGTCAATCTTCTAAAAATCATTCATCTCACAGACTTGTCTTCACAACATGGATTTTTTGTAATTTGCCCAATAAGACGTATTAATGATGAATTTCATGTATTGAAGCAATATAGAAGAGGCAAATGCGTTTTCATTTTTGAATTCGTAGAATTGGCTGGTAAAATTGGGGCATCCACCAGCCAGTGGCTAAATTAATTTCCCAGCCTGGTTACGATTTAAACTGCAACTGCTTGAGATGCTTGAGATGGCAACCTTAAAGCGGTAGCTAAAACTTTTATTTCACATATTATGTCTCGGTCACAGAAGTAAAAACAGATATAGCAGTAAACCATGTTATTTCTAACTGGGAATATCAATTATACTTGAGAATGTTGTCAAACATATTGCCTAAATAATCTGAGTGACTGTAGTAGTACTTGTTGCCAGTGACCAAAATTTTAGTTTAAGGCGCTGTTGTAAATGTGAGGGCACGTCACGTTGAATTGAATTGCTGCTTTTAAGAGCAAAGGAGTTTGGTATTTTTCTAGATGGCACTTAATGCCCTGGCCAATGACCTTGGTGCCATTGCAAAAATCCCTCTCTGAAAGGGAAAAGTTAAAATGTACTTTGATACTTTGACAGATCGCTGTAGAGCCTCGGTTAAAGCTGCTCGTGAGACGATCATCTCTTCCTTCTAGTTATAAATAGCGTCAAATAAACATGAATGAACATAAGAACGAATGTTGTTTTAACCACGGACGGAAACGCGTCCCACTGTTACACATTCACCAAATAAGTTATGTTGTAAAAATATATATTTAATTTTTTTAATTCAAATAAGTTGTTCTCATTTATGATAAAAAAGTTGGATGTTGCACATCTAGCTGTAAAATAAATAAAAATGTTTTTTGTTCAAATAAATTGTTATGGGTCCTGCTTCTATCGGGGGGGGGGGCTGAATGCTCTCAGTATTTTCCTGCTTTTTTGTCCTTAGCCAATCACATGCCTGATACCTGTTACTACCTAGCACTGATTAATTGGAACACACAATTGGTTTGTTGAGCTCATTAAGCCTTGACCTTCATAGACAGGTGCATACAATTATGAGAAAAGGTATATAAGGTGGCCAATTGCAAGTTGTTGTTCTCTTTGACTGTCCTCTGAAGAGTGGCAAAATGGGGGCCTCAAAACAACTCTCAAATTACCTGAAAACAAAGATTGTTCAACATTATGGTTTAGGGGAAGGCTACAAAAAGCTATTGCAGAAATTTAAGCTGTCAGTGTCCACTGTGAGGAAATGGAAGACCACAGGCACAGTTCTTGTTAAGGCTAGAAGTGGCAGAGAAAGTAAAATATTGAAAAGGCAAAGGTGATGAATGGTGTCTAAACTTTTGCATACGACTGTACATGTTCACTTAACGTATCATGTTTTGATGCGGTAAGATTGCCTCAATATTAGATGAGAGCCATCTGTACAAGTTGCCCTACAAGTAAAAGTTGTTTGGTTTTCATTTTTGTTTGCCCGATGTAGCGTCAGGTTGATGTTCTTGTATTATAATGACTAGACTGTTTTTGCATATCTATTAATAGTTTATGAGCTGTCGGACATCATATAAGAGGATGACAATTTCCTGAATATGTACTTGAATAGTCAGTATATAATTCTCTGTTTCATGTTTAGTCATTGACATAACGGCGACATTTTTATTTGAACATCTTTGATTTAGTATGTTAACATAAAACAGTATTGCTGTGATTAATTCACTGACAGAAACCCATCCCATATCGGCTAATCCCTGGGGGCATAATTACTAACCTTGTTAATTAGTAACATTGCATCATCCATAGCATCAGGGCCAACCACGCCTTTACTGTTACTGCTGTTTAGGATCCCTCTTAGTGGTAAGATAAAATGTTTTGTGAACTTGCCTGGTAAGACATACCATAACTTTTAGTGCAACTGCCAGAACTAAAATAATACTTTGTGCCATTATGGGTTCCTTTCTGGAGGGAAATATAGGTAGTATAAAGTGTGTGCATTTCTCAAAATTTGTATTAAAATGCGGTTCAAGTGGCATTGAAAAGGTATAAAAAATATATATATAACTTAACCTTTATTATAGCATTATACACAAGATCCCCAGGTTGGAGTTATGGTGGTAATCAGGGACACGCCATATTGATAGCTAGATAGCACTCGTATGATTTACAATTTCACATAATTCCTACTTAGAGCCTTTGATTTATGATCCCAGCAGGACTCCAGATTCCAAGTTAGTCATAGCCATTATCCAAGATGCCCTTTAAGCGTCCAATACATTTTAGGTGGATTCGGTTGAGACATTCTGGGCAGACCAAACACATACAGAGCTAAAGCGCATGGCCATGCTAGGCTGCTGCACTGCTGTATTCTCTCTCTCTCTCTCTCTCTCTCTCTCTCTCTCTCTCTCTCTCTCTCTCTCTCTCTCTCTCTCTCTCTCTCTCGATTTACTAATTAAGCACAACCCCCTCCATAATTTTATGGTCTAGAGAGGCGTTGGAATTTTCGAGTGCCCCCTACTGGCCATCCAACACCACTTCCATTAATAATAAATCTGTACACACGTAATTATTATAAATTATATATACATAGCGTGTTAATCTGTAACACATTGCCTTTCAACACTGATAAGCCCATACTCAAGAAACCTCTTGGTTTGATTAATCCCATTAAACAAATGTTGCCCTTGATGTGCAGGAAGGAATGCGGAATGCAGATTTCAGCACCACCCTTACCGTGTTTGGTCTGAAGCCAAGATCAGGTAAGCCTAGTTTCAGTTTCCTTCAATTATTTGTTATTTTTGATTGAGCAATGTATTAAACACAGGTCAATGTCTTGCAATCTAAAGGAAACAGTAAAACAGAACATGTGCTGGAGCAGTAAACTTTAACAGGGAGTGTAAATATAATATTAATTGTTTTAAGCTAAAGGGATTCTTAGAATTAATGTACTCAGCGTGTCCGTCATGGAAAGTTCCAAGGGATTTGGAGTACAGTTATTTGGTAAACATCCCAGTTCCCACAGCCCAGGTGTTGTCTACTCTGTAGGTTATTTAGCTTGAGGGATACATGGACAAAGTCTTGTTAAAGCACTATGTACCTTCCCATAAATTTTTCCTGTCGGCTCGAAATTTACATCGATTTTTAAAATTATTTTATATATTTTTACCGAGGCGTCATGCCCATTGAAACTGTGCCCCCTCAGATTTTTGAGCCAAGTGGATTTTCCTTTTAATATCAGTATTTGTGGGCACCTGTTTCCGTGTGTTGTACACACTGTGTCCCCTTAAAAAAATAGGTGCATGACTCTTTTGTATTTTTATTGAACACAGGAATAATACAGGGACAATGTAATAAATTTTCCATAAAACACATTATTATTTTGTCCATAATATGCACTGTTGTATGTATTTTGAAGTATTAAGTGCAAGCAAGATCTTTTTATTAGTTTTTTTGTTGATTGCGCCAAAGCACAAGCAATATCTTGTTATTCATTTTTTTAGCATTTGATTACACCAAGGGCGCTAGCCTGGCTCCGCCCTCCTACGTACTTAATTTTCCTTCAGTACTCCGTCTGGGTTTGCGGCATATTCCCTGGTTTTCTCCGAACAATTTGTCCAGAATTTTAGTGTCGAGGGAGTCATTTGAGTACATCTGCAGTCGAGTCAGGCCTGACATGGGAAGAAGGAACACAAATTACCATATGTGTGTCCCAATACGAAAGAGAGTGGCACATGCCATCTGGAAACGGGCCACCGGCAGCGAATACAGGACCATAAGTCATCTCTTTGGGGTAGGCCTGAGCACTGTGTTTAACTGTGTTCGGGACTTTTGCTACGCAGTCAACAGGGTGTTGCTTCCTGTGCACATTACATGTCCTGATGCTGACAAGTTTGTAGAACTGGCCACATTCTTTCAGAATCATTGGAGAGTACCACAGTGTGTTGGAGCAATAGATGGAAGTCACATCCGTATAATAGCACCAGAGGAGTACCCTAGAGACTATTACAACCGGAAAGGATGGCATTCAATTGTTCTTCAAGCAGTTGTTGATGGGAAAGGTATTTTCTGGGATGTATGCGTTGGCTATCCAGGTAGTGTTCACGACGCAAGAGTACTGAGACAGTCACATTTGTGGGAAGTCCTAAATGATGGGGAGTTATTAGGCCAGAACAAAATTAACATTTCTGGCTGTGATGTTGGACATTACCTAATTGGTGACCCAGCTTACCCCATGCAGAACTGGCTCATGAAGCCCTTTTCAGACACTGGCAGACTGACAAATGAACAACAGATCTACAACTACAGGCTGAGCAGTGCACGGTCAGTTGTGGAAATGTGTTTTGGGAGACTAAAAGGTCGATGGAGGTGCCTCCTAAAAAGAAATGACTGCAAGCTGGAGCTGAGCAAGCAAATGACGCTTGCCTGCTGTGTGCTTCACAACATTTGTGAGGAACATGGGGACAACTTTACAGACAAGCCCCAAGACAGACCTACAAACATTCAACCTCCTGGCCAGGCGTTACCTGAACATGGTAATCAAGAAGGGGCTGACATCAGAGCTGCATTAATACAGTACTTTTGTAGAGGAAATGAATAATTTATTTTGTCTTACAGCACCACTGCCATACATTCATAGTTTTGCCTGTGTTCTGTTTTTGTTATATCATTATACTGTCAACACCAGATGCAACATTTTTGCTTACTTGCTGAGTTAAGTTCTGTGTTTCTGGTTTCTGGAAATGCAGCAGAGTTTGTGTGCACAGGTGTAAATAAAACTTTTTTTTAAATTTGACTACTAGCATTTGTTTCTCTGATTAAGCATACTAAAGCAAACTTGTTTATTTAGATGTTTATTTTTTTAAATGTGCACTTTACAAAAACTTCCCCCAAAAAATTAAGTGTGTGCAGTGCAATATTGCTCTTTCTGTTCAGTAACAGTCATCGGTGGGATTGGCTCTCCATCACTGTGACCATACGCTCCATGATCCCAAGCATCGCAGCTGAGTCGGCATCCATTTTCTTGAGCAAGGTATCCGTCATGTCCTTGCAGTGCTGCAGGAACCTATCGTCTGACCGCTCGAAATATTCCAGCAGCTCCCCGTTGGTGTCCAATTTCCTTTTGCCTGCGCACAAAAACACAAAATGAACACTGATCTTCCTTGTGTATTTTCCAATTGTACATAAATGCAAGAGTCAGTGCAACATACAACAGTCAATCCCTGTTTTAGGGTTAAGGTTAGCGGTTGAGAGACCTTGCTCATTAAAAAAGACACAGATGGCTATAGTTGTATAGTTGTTAAATGCATAGTCCTATATAGTGCTTGCACACTTGTGTAATTCATGAGGTGCTACTGTTGTTGGGCAGACTTACTATTTAATAAAAATATAATTGCAGGATTGACTATAATGCACACCCAGCCCTCCTGTTGTGCCCTACCCTCTAG
>JACXGM010037208.1:0-11253 GCA_016801145.1 Umbra pygmaea
GGTGATAATTCTCTTTTCCTCCCAAACATCCCCTGACTCCATGAAGCAGTTCACCTGTGAGATTCAGTTATGATGTCATTTAACCTTCCGCACAGTACATGTGTTTTTGGTACATTAACATCTTACCCTATTCTGGTACCTAGCTCTCTGAATCAAAGCAGCAGATTAAAACAGGTTTGATTAAGAGAGAAATTGAGTAGACATGTTCAGTAATGTAATGAACCAATCAGCTAGAGGTTATCATGTTAGACAGACTCCTTGTGCCTGACCGGCCAGCTGTCACTCAAACATTGAACAATAGGATGGTTTAAATACATTCCCAGAAAGACAGCTCCTAGATGCACTATCTGTGTTAGCACAGACAGACACATTCTGATTGTCCCAGATATCATCAAAAAAGCTAATCTGATAGGTCAAAAGACAAATGAATAGAAGATCAGAATTGTGATGTAAACAAAGGCCCAGACTAACAGTAGCATTATACACAGAGAGAAAAACACACGTTACAAACATCACAGAGCATCATGGAGCATCACAGATAACCACATCTGTTACAAGAGAGCAAGAGCGCATCTAGGCAAAGCGAAAGGCAAAGTTCATGAAATTGTCTGTAGAACAACAACAATTGTGTTAAAAAAGTACTTCAGAAGATATTTCACAGGGCTTCACTTATTCCACATTTTGTTAAGTTAGACCCGTATTCTGAAATTAATGAAATTCATTATTTCCTTCAAAATTCTACAAACAATACCACATAATGACAATGTGAAAGAAATGTGTTTGAAATCTTAACAAATTTATTTAAAATAAAAAACAGAAAAAGCACATGTATATAAGTATTCACAGCCTCTGCTCAGTACTTTGTTGAAGCACCTTTGGCAACAATTACAGCCTCAAGTCTTTTTGAGTATGATGCTACAACCTTGGCACACCTATTTTTGGGCAGTTTCTCACATTTTTCTTTGCAAGACCTCTCAAGTTCTATCAGGTTGGATGGGGAGCATCGGTGCACAGCTATTTTCAGATCTCTCCAGAGATGTTATTTCGAGTTGAAGTCTGGTCACTGGCTGGGCCACATTCACAGAGTTGTCCTGTAGCTACTCCTTTGTTATTTTGGCTGTGTGCTTTAGGGTTGTTGTCCGGTTGGAAGGTGAACCTTCACCCCAATCTGAAGTCCAGAGTGCTTTGGAGCAGGTTTTCAGCAAGGATGCTTCTGCAATCTTTGTTTTATCAGACCAGAGAATTTTGTTTCTCGCTGTCTGAGAGTCCATCAGGTGCCTTTTGGCAAACTCCAGACGGGCTCTCATGTGCCTTTTACTGAGGAGTGACTTCCGTCTGGCCACACTACCATACAGGCCTGATTGGTGGAGTGCTGCAGAGATGGTTGTTCTTCTGAAAGGTTCTCCTCTCTCCACAGAGAAACGCTGGAGCTCTGTGACCATTGGGTTCTCTGGGTACCTCCCTGACCAAGGCCCTTCTCCCCCAATCGCTCAGTTTGGCGGCCAGCTCTAGGAAGAGTCCTGATGGTTCCAAACTTCTTCCATTTACGGATGATGGAGGCCACTGTGCTCATTGGGACCTTCAATGCTGCAGATACCCTTCCCCAGATCTTTGCCTCGATACAATCTTGTCTCAGAGGTCTACAGACAATTCATTGGACATAGCTTGGTTTGTGCTCTGACATGTACAGTATTGTTTTGGAAAGGTGTGTGCCTTTCCAAATCATTCTCAATCAACTGAATTTACCACAGGTGGACTCCAATCAGGTTGTGGAAACATCTCAAGGATAATCAGTGGAAACAGGATGCACCTGAGCTTAATTTTGTTTCATGGCAAAGGCTGTGAATACTTTTTTGTTTTCCATTTTAAATGCATTTCCTAAGATTTTAAATACACTTCTTTCACGTTTTCATTATGTGTTATTGTTTGTAGAATTTTGAGGGAAATAATGAATTTAATCCATTTTAGAATCAGTGCGTAACATAACAAAAAGTAAAAAATGTGATCCGCTGTGAATACTTTCCGGATGCACTGTATTTCGTCCCCGTTTATTCATAGTTCTGTGTGCTTCATTGCAGAACTGTATGTTGTCATGCTGCCTTATGTTCCAAATTTATTTACATGCTGTACCATGTTATGTACTAAGTGTAATTGGCATTACGGTTGCCCTTGTTATTTAACGCCATACTCTGCTTCGATGTTCTCATTACTACTGAGTCATGAAATGGTCTGACTACATTTAGGGAGGAGTCTGATTTCAGTATGTGAACAAAATTGAACAAAATGGACATACAGTAAATGGTTTTCGCCGACAGCGACAATATACTAATCTTATATTAATCAAAGTGTGACGAAGATAATTATGAGTAAAGATAATGATAATGAAGATTATGTGTGACTTAACACATAAATGTAATATCGTAAGATCATACGCACTACTACTTACAAAACTTAAACATGTATCTAAATCCTTTAATATGTTTTAAACAGCTAACATTTACTGAAATACCTCTACTTTGCATTTTATCACCCACAGTTGAGTTGCATTAAACCCCAGTGCTGAGCATACACTAAACTTTTCAGAGTTCCTGACACAATTAATTCTCAGTAAAGCTACAGAGGACAGGGCCCCTGGGGGACTACACTCTACACGGTTCATTGTGCTCCCATCAACTAGAGCGGTGCAAGGCACAAACAATAAACAAATAACAATAATATTATACAACAGCAGATTGTGTCGGGTGGTTTCGGGGTACACTAATTCTTTATGGAATAAAATGGCACAGTTAATATTAGAAAGCAATTCAACCACAATAAATCTACATAAAGCCTGTTTGAATGCGATTCGTATTCACCCACACCATTATGATATAAAAACACAGTACATTTGCACATTTAACAGATAGTTAGATTTTACCTGTTAAGCTCACTTGATTCAGAAGGTTAGCAATTGGCTACCCGTCTCTTTTGACAGGCAAGGTTGTGTTCAATCAAACACACAGAGTGCAGTAGTTAAAAAATCTTCTCAGCATCTGTGGATCATTCAAATGTTTGTAAAGTCAAAAAAAGAAAGAGAGTCTTTCTTTGAAAGATGAGTGGGTCGTATTCAAAAACAAACCAGGCCGTTTAAATGTTTTGTTCCCATTTATTTAAATGGAAGGCAGAAGTGTATGAATGTCTCTGTAAATGCTGTGGTGTGACTCTAACTAATCAGAGCTAATCACATGTTAATTACTGCTGTTATTAATATTCATCAAAGATAAGAGAAAACTGCATCCCAAATGGTGTTTTATTAGCTACGGTACATAGTGCACTACTTTCGAACGGAGATCCTGCTAAATAGTTTCCAAGTTTTTAGGGTCAGTTGCTGTTGTTTTAACCCAGTCTGAGGAGAGCTTGCATAACATTTGCATTTTGCTCCATATGAATTATGAATTAGGTGATGGCTATTTTTCTCAGTTAAATGGTTCACTGACGATTGATTCAGCCGTTAACGTGAAGACGAGGCCCAGTAAACCCAACAAACAACATAGCGGTCTTGGTTCTTCATGTTAGATTGGTAAGATTATGTTGTACTGTAGTCTAGTACTGTTGGCATGAAGGTTATATCTACATAGCATCCCAGATGTCCTAGAATTCCTGTTAAAATGTGTAGATATTAAGACACTGCCCAAGCAGTAAATCATCTAGGTGGATGTTAATAAGGTACGGCCCAGATAGGACAACTGAGGTTAAAACACTTCCAAGATAGACGCTGTTATACTGTGCTGATTAACAGCCTCTCATCAACGTTTATCCCAGCTCGTTTTTCTCAGCTCGTTTATCTTGTTAATCCAACAATATTAGGTACCTCATAGAAAAGTTATTTTAACCCACGGTCCTTCATCTAACATTTGTAGAGAATAGTTATACCCTTAGGTGCATAAATATTCGGACATTTATTAAGTAATCATTATTTCTGCTGTCCATCCCAGCATATTAGAGTTGAAATTAAAAAACATACGTTTAAAGTGTAGACCTCAGATGTAATTTGAGGGTATTTACGTAAAAATCTGGTGAACGGTGTAGAGCAGTTTTTATATGTGCCCCATATTCGGGGCTCAAAAGCATTACAACAAACGACCATCATGATGAATTAAATTGTGAGTTTGAACAGTTGGTTGCAAATCCTTTGCAGTCCATGAATGCCTAAAGTCTAGAACCCAAATACACCAGATGTGGTGTTTCTTCCCTGCTTGTTTTTAGGGTATTTTGCCTTCAGTCTTTTCTTCAGCAAGTGAAATGCATGCTTAATTGGATTCAGGTCAGGATATTACCTTGACCATTGCAGAACATTCCTTAAAAAAGGTATTGGGTTGTCTTGGTAGTAAGACGTATCTATCTACACTGTGAAGTGCCATCCAAAGAGTTTTGCTGCATTTGTCAGGATCTTAGAAAATAATATAATCGTAAACACTTTAGAATTCATCCTGATGATTTTGTCAGCAATCACTTAATCAATTAAACAAGGGCACCAGTTCCTTTGGCAGCCATACATGCCCATGCCATAACACTACCTCCACCATGCTTCAAAGATAAAAGGGTATGCTCAGATCTTTTGACTCACTGAATCATTTAAGGAATCATTTTGTTCTACTGCTTAATTCTCTATCTCATGATGGCACCATATTGTTTTCTTTAACAGTGCTGAATTAAATGTTTCCAGCACACATGAATACAAAGTAACCATTGTTTTCTTCCAACGAAATGCAAATGAATTAGTCTTCATAAAGAAACCTTTGTAGACCTAAGTTATTCTATCATTACCTTTGACTACATTAAAATGTGACACATATGAGCTATATTATTACTTGAATTATTTAGTTAGCTTAACATATGACCACATTATGATATGAATATGAACAGACTACATCAGTTGTAATATGCTATACTCCTCTATTATTCTGTTAGGCTACATTGTCTATTATTGTATTATTTAGTTACATATTTCATAACATTTGGTTAACAGGTTTTATGTGTGTCATTAAAAACAGGGAACAATCTCATGAGTTAAGTATTTCATAAAACAAATTTGAAACATAATTTAAATGTTTAGTTAGTATGTACAACACAATTCCATTTAAAACAGAAGATTTTAGGAAACTGTAGTGTAGCAGTACTATACTGTAGTAATAGTGTACTATAGCTGAATGCAGATGGCTCAGTGATTAGGGAGGCACACTTGTAGTCATGAGCAGAAGCGTCATGCACCAATTATTTTAAGGGGGGCACAGTGTGTACAACACATGGAAACATGTGCCCACAAATACAGTCATTAAAAAGAAAATCCACTTGGTTCAGACATCTAAAGGGGCATATGGAGACGAAATAACCTTCTTTGCTAATAATTTACTTTTTGAATTGGCAAACAATGTATAAACAATTCATATATAAATCGGCAATTCTAACTGACTTTAGTGGCCTTGGCCGAAGTTAACGTGGTGGCTCAGCTATTTATTGAGTCGAGTATGGCACTGTGTGGCACTGTCCCTGAATGTCGTACAAACTCTGTGCCAAGTCTGTGTTTAGAATCTCTTTCTCACTCTCTGCTCTGCACAGGACTGCTTTTGAAAATCAGACGGGGATCCTTTAAGGCTTGCGAACTGGAAAAAAAAGAATGGCCACAAACAACGAAAGGAAAGGGGTAAGAGGAGGTGAAAACAACTCTAGATGGCGCTCTCCACGACTTCACCTGCAAAGTCTGTGTGATTCTGACTTGCACAAACGTGCTTCACATGAAAAAATATTTTAATGCAGAATTCAGTACACCCATTTTACTGAAAAGATTTGACCAAAACAAACAAATCAGGATTTGCACATCAGTAGTCAGCTACACATGCAGGTTCATGTCTGGCTGTGGAGTTACCTACTGATCACTACTGTTGAATGTCAATCCTTTCCTCACTGCATGGTACCATTCATTCCTCTCCAAACATACCCATCAGGTCTGGGTGAACAGGAACTTGTCTGAACCCTTGACCTTCAGCACTGGCGCCCCCCAGGGGTGGGTGAGCTTACCAATCCTGTTCACCCTATACACTAATGAATGTATGTGCAACACCACTAACGATTATATTATAACATGTTCCGATGACACAGCCATCATGTCTGGCACATCAGACTAGCTGTTTACACGACTAAGATCCAGAATTTTGGCCAGTGGTGTGATAGACATTTCTGCATCCCTAATATCAAGAAAACAGAGGAGATGGGATTTGACCCCAAATTCATCAGAGATAATTTACCAGTGGTTATCCACGACCGCACCATAACCCAGGTCAATTATTATAAATACCTGGGTTTATATATTGACAATAAACTGGCATGGAGTGTCCAGGTAGAAAATGTCTGCACTAGGATTCAACAGCAACTACACTTTCTGCGTAGGCTGAGGGTCTTCGTTGTCAACCAGAATGTGTTGCTTCTCTTCTACTAGGCTCTAGTCGAGAGCAGTCCGCATTTTGGCATCCCTGGCTGGTTTGGAAACGTCAGTGTTCAGATGAAAGCCCAGATTACCCAGCAAACACAAAGAGCCATGAAAATCATGGGAGTCAGACAGCATCCTACACTCCAGACTAACTCTGACAACACTATCCTCAGGCAGGCCCAGAAGATCATCTCAGATCCCACCCATGTCCTCCACTCTCAGTACTAGCTTCTCCCTTCAGCTAGATGCTTCAGATGCAGACTCAACTCTTTTAATAACTAATTTGTCCCCTTGCCCATCAAAGCCCTGAACGCAGGGCCGGAGTGGGACACATTTTTAGTCTGGTAGTTTTATGGTGCATCAACCCATTTGGTGATGGGAATAAATAGTAACTGCTAATAATATACCCCCTTTACATGTGTTATTTCCTACTGTACATGTTTCATTTAGTTATTTATTTAGAGAGACACCTTAAATGTATATGCTAAAATTATTAAACAGAATATCCTCAGTAATTAGACAACTAGAGTAAATACAGAGACATTGACCAAATAAACTAAATGTTAAGTTTGAAGAATGATGTTGTATATTGCCCATTTCAAAAAACCTTTTTCTGTTCTGAGTACCATTTGTAGTTTGTTTTAACAATAGCTAGGACCTATTTCTTAATATTTAGGTCACTTTTTCAAAACTCTACACAATTAACCAACTTTCAGTGTTGCACAGCAGTTTATTTCACATGACAAATGCACTAAAACTACCAAAATAATTCATACATTTCCAATCAACAAATTCTTCCATAAGTCTAGCAATAGTTGTCACCCAACAAGCACACTTTTTAATTCACAAAACAATAACCTAAGCAACACTAAAAACCAGAATGGCCCCTCCACTTTTTAGTGTAGAATTCAATGCATTATATATTGCAGGAATTAATCAAACATGATGCAATGTGTCTTGTACCTTTGACTTTTTTTGGATTTTCTGTTAGTTTTTTCGCTGTTTTAACTATCTGTAAAATATGTTTTTAAACCGCGAATACTATACAGTATATATTGAAAAAATATCACCCTTATTTCAGACTATGAGGATCCTAATTTTCTTATTGATTATTGTATATAATTAATGCATGTTGGCATAGAGATATTAGCCAGTTCTAAGTATAATAATGTAAAGATATTAACCAGTTTTATGTATATAATATAAAGATATTCACCAGTTCTAAGTATAATAATGTAAAGATATTAACCAGTTTTATGTATATAATATAAAGATATTCACCAGTTCTAAGTATAAAATGTAAAGATATTAACCAGTTTTATGTATATAATATAAAGATATTAACCAGTTCTAAGTATAATAATGTAAAGATATTAACATATTCTATGTGTAATGATGTAAATATATTAACCAGTTTTATTTATAATAATCCAAAGATATTAATTAGTTCTATTTATAGTAATGTAAATATATTAACCAGTTCTATGTATAATAATGTAAAGATATTAATTAGTTCTATGTATAGTAATGTAAAGATATTAACCAGTTCTATGTATAATAATGTAAAGATATTAATTAGTTCTATGCATAGTAATTTAAAGATATTAACCAGTTCTATGCAGAGGTGGGACCAAGTCATTGTTTTCAAGTCACAAGTCACATTTGGCTGCAACAATTAGACTTCTAATTTTCATGTTGCCTTCAAAATAAAGGTCTGCAGAGTATCTATATTTTTCGTTTGTATTATGTAAGCTAAATTTTCAAAGGTAAAATCTATTTAGGGGAAATTATAAATGAGGAACATTTTCTATTTCATTATTACATAAGTTTATGTATATTATAAGGTGGAGCACACTGAGCAAGTTTTAGAGCTTATGTTAATATAGAGAACATTATTGAATATAAACATTTCTAAAATCTAAAACTATAGACACTCTGCAGACCTTTATTTTGAAGGCAACATGAAAATCAGAAGTCTCATTGTTGCAGCCAAATGTGACTTGTGACTTGAAAACAATGACTTTGTCCCACCTCTGGTTCTATGTATAATAATGTAAAGATATTAATTAGTTCTATGTATAGTAATGTAAAGATATTAACCAGTTCTATGTATAGTAATGTAAAGATATTAACCAGTTCTATGTATAATAATGTAAAGATATTAACCAGTTCTATGTATAATAATGTAAATATATTAACCAGTTGTATGTATAATAATGTAAATATATTAATTAGTTCTATGTATAATAATGTAAAGATATTAACCAGTTCTATGTATAGTAATGTAAAGATATTAACCAGTTCTATGTATAATAATGTAAAGATATTAACCAGTTCTATGTATAATAATGTAAAGATATTAACTAGTTCTATGTATGATTATGTAAAGATATTAACCAGTTCTATGTATAATAATGTAAAGATATTAACCAGTTCTATGTATAATAATGTAAAGATATTAACCAGTTCTATGTATAATAATGTAAAGATATTAACCAGTTCTATGTATAATAATGTAAAGATATTAACCAGTTGTATGTATAATAATGTAAAGATATTAACCAGTTCTATGTATAATAATGTAAAGATATTAATTAGTTCTATGTATAGTAATGTAAAGATATTAACCAGTTGTATGTATAATAATGTAAATATATTAATTAGTTCTATATATAATAATGTAAAGATATTAACCAGTTGTATGTATAATAATGTAAAGATATTAACCAGTTCTATGTATGATTATGTGAATATATTAAACAATTCTATGTATAATAAAGACTTTAGCCATTTCTATTTATAAGGTTGTTGTGACATAATGTTGTTGCAACTGTAGCCTGCCCTGGAGAGAAGCGATTCTTTGTTTTAGTAATAGTCACCCTGATGAAGCCCTTTGGAGCTGCAACGCCTCAGTGGTTTTTATTGTTGCTTCTCATAAGCTGTAAACTATAAAGGCATTTTAATTTTATCCACTACATGAGAGTGCTTTCATTAGTTCTGGAACTTTGGTTGCACAATGACTCTTTTTTCATTGTTTACTATACAGCATCCAGTTATTTGTGTTCTAATGGGACGTGCATATTGCAGTTAATCAAACAGTTTGATCTACATTGTTCTTCTGATCATATTCCATTACATCATCACTCTTGCCACACCCATTTAACAACTTTATACATCACTTTGGCATGTTTAGCCCAGGCATTAAGTCACTAACCAATAAAGATCCATAAAATATTGCTTCAACTTTACGCTAACACAACAGAGACATAGTTTAGATGAATTGCTAATCCAAGTTTTTAGCCAAGGCTCTACTTTACTGTTCTTCAAGGCTCTACTTTACTGTTCTCCAAGGCTCTACTTTACTGTTCTCCAAGGCTCTACTTTACTGTTCTCCAAGGCCTACACATCTGTTTCTAATATAAAATGTAACTTATCCACTGTAAAAAACACAGAATGTTATGGGCAGCACAGTAGCCAGGAATGGGCTGTTTGTTACTGTTAAAATTGTAAATTACTGTATTTCTTAATTTTCTATAATTTACTGGCATCACAGTAGTCAGTACATGTTTACAGCATAATTACTGTTGCATTGTTACATCACCTTGCTGTAATCCAGTAATATACAGAGATACAGTTACACTGTATACAGTAAGGTTGGGACTCTGTTGACCTCAACTGAGGAGGTAACAGGGCGGTGGAAGGAACACTTTGAGGAACTCCTGAATCCTACTTCTGTGTAAACTGGTGTTAACTTAGACATACTGCAAGAATCATCCAGTAAAAATACTACTAGGAAAAAAATATTTAGCCAGGAATTTATTTCTTTCACCTTCATTTAACCAGATTGAGAACAGCTTCTCATTTGCAATGGCGACTTGGTGAAGAAAAAGCGTGAGTTGCAAGACAAAATAAAATTAGACGAGAAGTTTCATGAAGTACAAATACAGAGATTTTGGAGTGTAAATGGACATGGATACTCAGAGTATACAGTATACTAAGTCCTGCGTCTAAGCCCAATGAGCCACGCAGATTCCCCAAGGCCACCTGATTTCGACTGCTCTCCTCTATATGACAGAAGCTTTTCACAAGGCATTAGCTGACTCTCTCTCCTTTGTTCTCATTCTCCCCCATGGCTCTGTTCTAGGTCTTCTCCACTTGTCATGTTTTCACTGCTGAAGCCAGCACTAATTACTACTATTTGTGTCCAGGTTAAATAATTCACTAGGTAACTTTTGGCTTTAGTGAAGCACGCCTATCCGTGCCACTGAAACCACGTCTGTACGTAAATGTCCATTTACACTCCAAAATCTTGCTGTGGCACCTCAAAACCAAAAGCCATAACTGAATTTCAGAAAATAAATGATGCTGTTGAAGTACAGTATATAGGCTTGTTGAACACAATGTCAATATGAGAACAAAGGAATCACATACTGACATACTTTGGTTTAATATTTTACACTTAATGTTACTAATGGTCTGATGTGCATAGGCTAATACTGGTAGAGTTAACATTTTGAGTTCCACAAAAATCCTGTTTTAATGAGTTATGTATCTGTACAGTATGTTCATTGTTCTTCAACTAGGCTAGTTGTCTTTTTACACGGAAAGTCAGTGAATGCCCCCCCCCCCCCCCCCGAGACACCCATGCAAATGTCAACCATCAGCCCTTATAAACCGAAGCAAATGTCTGCCACATATTCACACATTCACACATTTTAAGTTGGCTAATTGGATCCACATTTATCTTTGACTGTTTAGTACTGTTACATAATTAAATAATTAAATAA
>JACXGM010037209.1:0-11170 GCA_016801145.1 Umbra pygmaea
CGTTTGGGTTTACCAGGTCTGTCCAGAGTCTTCCCCCACCCCCTGACCCAACTCACCACCAGATGGTGATCGGTTGACAGCTCCGCCCCTCTCTTCACCCGAGTGTCCAAAACATACGGCCTCAGATCAGATGAAACAATTATAAAATCGATCATTGACCTTCGGCCTAGGATGCTCTGGTACCAAGTACACTTATGAGTATCCCTATGTTCGAACATGGTGTTCGTTATAGACAATCCATGACTAGCACAGAAGTCCAACAACGAACAACCACTCAGGTTTAGATCAGGGAGGCCGTTCTTCTAAATCACGCCTCTCCAGGTGTCTCCATCATTGCCCATGTGCGCGTTGAAGTCGCCCAGCAGAACTATGGAATCCCCAACTGGAGCCCCATACAGGACACCATTTAAGGTCTCCAAGAAGGCCGAATACTCCGAACTCCTGTTTGGTGCATATGCACAAACAATAGTCAGAGTTTTCCCCCCAGCAACCCGCAGGCGCAGGGAGGCGACCCTCTCGTCCACCGGGGTAAACTCCAACGTAGCGGCACTCAGCCGGGGGCTTGTGAGTATCCCCACACCCGCCCGGCGCCTCACACTCTGGGCAACTCCGGAGAAGAAAAGAGTCCAACCCCTATCCAGGAGTATGGTTCCAGAACTGTCTGTTTTATAGACAGTTCATTCAAATTAATAATGGATAATATAATGTATAAATACAGTGACTGTCTATTAATAGATGGAAACAATCACTACAAAGTGTCCAGGAGAATGGTTCCAGAACCGAGACTGTGCGTAGAGGTAAGCCCCACCAGATCTAATTGGTAGCGCTTCACCCGCACCAGTTCCGGCTCCTTCCCCCACAGAGAGGTGACATTCCACATCCCCAGAGCCAGCCTCTGCTGCCCAGGTCTGGTACGTCGAGGCCCCTGACCTTCACTACCACCAATTTGGCAGCGCACCCGACCCCAGCGGTTCCTCCCACAGGTGGTGGGCCCATGGGATGGAGAGGGAGGTGCCACGTTGCTTCTTCGGGCTGTGCCCGGCCAGGCTCCGTGGCAAACCCGGCCACCAGGCGCTTGCTGAGGAGCCCTCCATCCAGGCCTGGCTCCAGATGGGGGCCCCGGGCTTCCTCCGGGCAGGGTCTCTCTCTCGCTTCCTCGCTTGTTCATTGGGGTTTTCGTGAAAACCTCAACTCTACCTGCCTCAAATCAGTTCATTTTCCACTGGAGATTGTACTCTGTACAGCCCTACAAGAAACTGCATTGACGTCACATTGAACGCGACACCTAAGTATATGTTGGACACACACACGAAGACAATGGAGGATATCGAAGGGATGGTGTTTGTGCTCCTGGGTTATGTGGCTGTTTATTACAGCAAAGAGATGAGCAATGTTTCGGAAAAAGCTAAAGGCAGCAAAAGAAAATACTGCTGAAAAGAATTTAGCGAATATACCGTGCGTGATATGCACGTTTTTACAAACTGCAAAAATAATCACCAACTAGTGTCTGGATAAATATCAACCTAATGTAAAATATCAAGTAGGCTAATTAGCATCCAACCAGAAAAACTATGTTTTTTATTAAGTACTAGAGAAAAGACCTCCAGTAGGCAAATCAATCTACAAACTGGACAATTACCATATGTAACGCTAAAGTACAATTAAGTAAAAAAGGAACAAAAATTATATACAGTTAGATCACATAGGCTACTCACTTATACAGCACATACAAGCTTATATAATTACCCCCCAAATCTTACATGTTTTTTAAAACAATTTATAATTTTATTGGACAGATTAACTAAATCTTCACGCTGTGTGAAGTTCCAGCGGAATTCAACCAGCCTGTAACAGCGGCGGCAGGCTGGGGTAAGGGCTATCACCACCACGAATAAGCTTAGTTCTTCCATTGTTTGAATGTTGGCCAACCATTCATTGCTCTTGCCTGAAGTGCTTGAAAACATATTTAATAAACAGTATGGGAGATGCTCAAAACCGTAATGATGTACAGTTTGAAAAATCTGTCACGACTCCTTTTATTAGTGATTCGTTCAATTGTGTTGTTAATTTAATATAATATCTTATAAGTACTCCTCCAGCCCAATACTCAAACAACAACGGCTGTTTGTTTTACGTTATCTAAATTAAAGAGATCAAGTTGCTCCTATAGCATAAAAAAGACACGTTTAAAGTAATAATTGATGCAGCTATTATGAATGAATGAATTCGGTCTTTATTTATTGTTTGATGCCAATACAGGGTACCAGACAAGTCACCAGACTTTCAAAATTCTCGAGGCTCAGACGACCAGTGGCTGGGGGGATTGCACGTATTAGCTATATTTTAAAAAGTCCATATCACCATCATGTCATTCTTTGGAAAATATATAGCCTATAGATTATATCGTACTGATATGGAATAGTACATAATCTCTCATCAGATCCTAATTTAAAATGTACAGCAGAGAGAGAGATCCAGAAAGCATATTGACTTTTTAGACATTAATATTTATAAAATCGTTGATCTTTTTAGAAACTATACCATCTACCTCAAGCTGTAGAGTATAACACACTTTTACGGGCCGACAGTAATAATCAGAAACCTCATACAGAATATACCAGTTGGTCAAATCCTTAGACTTACAACATAGTTACAAATACTAAGTGTTTTATTATCAGATAACCGTGAACAAATACAAAATTCATAGTTTTATTAATTGTAACATGTTATTCACCCGCCCGTGCCATTATTATTCTTATGATCCTGAAAGATTTGCTATATGCACAGCAGACTTCGCTTTGACCTTAAAAAATACATGTATTTTAGAGACAAGTTAATAATTTAAACTACTGTCACTTGTTTCATATAGACGTGTAAACCATTGTTGAATTGTTATAGAGACCATCAGAATTTGAACAGTATAGGATAAACCCGTTAACAAAGCTGGATCAGCAGACTTCGTTTTGATGTAAGTAATTAAATAAAAATACTTCATAGTAAGAAAAACAAATTGGGTTAGTACCAGGGGCACTATTCAGTATGATCATCCAGTACAAGTGTATAGATGTGTCATACTTTTTCCATACACTATTTTGCACATTGCTCAAATGGTCGGAATCATATTGAGTTTGTTTAAATTACGTTACATATATGCTTTCCTAAAAAATGGTCAGATGACTACTGTAGATAGCACCCAGATTGACGTAAAATCCCACCTGAAGAATAGTACATAGGCTACATGAATCAAACAGTATTCCTCTCAATTTACCGCTAATAATAAACTGAAAATAGGCTTCTAAATATGATTGCATGAGGTTGGAATACAATTTATTCAGCAGGACAAATATGGGATTTATTTAGGCTAGATTATGACACTATTATGGATTGGATGCCTATTATTGTTCGTTGAAAATTTTCGTTTGAAGAACAGCATCTTTCTCAATGCAATACACTTATCTTTAGCAGAGTTATACTTTTTACTGGTGAAGCGAGTAACAATCATGCACTCATCATTTTACACTACATGGCACATTCTGTCAAGCTCAGAAATTTGGACTGTGTCGTACGTTTAATGATCCTCTTTGTAGCTTATGTTTCCTGCAGATAATTAGGGGTGTGTTCATAGGCAAATTGTAGAGACTGTGCACCAGCACTGACACTAAGAACAAGTGGTATTTATCAATTGGAAATTCCTATATCGATGTGCATAAAACGGTCATAGGATCATTTGATTAATCCCACTTTTTTGCATACACTCTCAGAAATGAAGGTACAAGAATGTACCTAAGCTTGTCGCTGGGGCTGTACCTTTTTGAGGTACAAATATTGTACCTTTCAGCATTGTTCCAAAATTTTACCATTGATATCTGTACCTCTAATGGGACACTTTTGTACCCTGAGGAACAAAACTGTACTTAAAGGTACACTGGTCACATACGTAAACTCAAAGTTACCAAGGTGATCCTTAAGGGCACTAAAAGTGTACAGTTTTGTCTCTCAGGGTACAAAAGTGTCCCATTAGAGGTACAGATATCAATGGTAAAAATATGGACCCATGCTGAAAGGTACAATATTTGTACCTCAAAAAGGTACAGCCCCAGCGACAAGCTTAGGTACATTCTTGTACCTTCATTTCTGAGAGTGTAGGTGCATTCTTAATTCTCTTATTAAGTAAAAATATAGGATTTTTTAAATGCAAGCTTGATAATATATAAAGACTGTAGTTAGTGATTTTTTTCACCAGCCAGACTGGTCTATTCAGACAAGAAAAAAATCCCTTAAATGTATAGGCCGGATTGAATATTGAAATATACGTAGAGTCTTTTGTGTACGCCCTTATATTAATGTGGGTACTCCACTTAATAGCTTTTTTTATATAATCAGCACGTGGGGGGTTGGGTGTTTAACATTTGTAACCTAATGACTAGTTGAGTTAGCCTCGTGGGACCAAATCTCACAAGCGCCAGTTTTCCACTCGCAGATCAGTCTGGCATCTTGAGACCAATCAGCGTTGGTTTGAGGCAGCTTAGGGTGTGACGCAACGAGAAGCAACTGTTCAGTCTAAACAACACGGCGGCTTCAACGTATGAGATGAGTGTAGCCATCGCGCAGGTTTTCAGATTTTGTTTTGGCCCGTCTGTCTCCACCATAAGTGGTGATAGACAGACAGATGGTTTATCCATCTATCCAGGTAACCTGTATTTTCGCGCCTTCCCAAACATTCTCCAACGGAAGTTGCCCTGATGGATATTCGGTACAAATGCGAAGGTTATAGTTGAGTGCCCATCAATGCAGATCTGGGCGAGGGGAGATTACATGTCACCTTTCTACAAAAAAGATGTGCAAGTAGTGGTACATTTGTTGTTTTTCTTTAGTTTTTTTATTGTGTATAACAAATGTATTTATTGTATTCATTCATTTCCAACCCTGACAGTGTTTATATATGTATTTATCACATGTACAGCAATGATGACAAAAAAAAAGGTACATAGCTAAATTTTCTTCCCCATACCCTCCCCCTTCCCTCCTCTATATCCACTCCACCTGATTCCCCTACCCCCAAACCCCACACAAAACATCCAGACGAAAACACATCACACGGACATACATGGATATCTAATTTACAATGGTAAGATTAATACTAATACTAACTTGGTTTAGGGAAAATCTGTGGGAAGCCTCTGCAAACTGTTAAAATATGAGATAAATGACTTCCATTTGTAAGAGAATTTGGAGTGAGATCCCTTCAAGGAGTACTTAATTTTCTCCAATTGCCAAAAAAATAGGACATCAGTTAGCCACTGGGAAGCTAGTGGGGGCTGACAGGATTTCCACAATAGTAAAATCCTGTGTCTAGCTAATAATGTTGTGAAAGCAATAATTTCAGAGTCTTTATTATTTAATTAAATTTAATTACCTGGGATTCCAAACAGAGCAATTAATGGGCATGTAGTCAGGTGAATTTTGAGGGCTTCAGACAAAGTATGGAATACTGAATTCCAGAAGCTAATTAGTTTTGGACAAGTAAAAAACATATGGTATAGGTCACAGGGAGAGTAGTGACACTTGTCACACACATCCATCACTGCTGGGTAAATTTTGGATAGTCTGGACTTTGAGTAATGTATTCTGTGCATAACCTTAAATTGAATGAGACCCAGACAGAACACGAAGAGGTAGAACTTGTTCTTTTAATTGCCTCTTCCCAGAACTCCTTAGAAAATACCATCCCCATCTCCTGCTCCCAAGCTGATTTAGTTCTATCCATGGACTGGTCGTCGCATCTTTCAGCTCTTGGCTAATTGCCGTTGCAGACCGGGATGTGATTGTTTCTAGGTTCACAAATACACAGTAGGTGCAGAACTTCAGAATGTCAGAAGAAACAGTAATCTACCTTTGCAACTTCTGATTATGGGTGTGTACCAATAAAGAAGAGGGTGGCCAACGCACTGTGGAAACTTGGAACCGGGTCAGAGTACAGAAGTGTCAGTCATCTGTTTGGAGTGAGCATAACAACTGTGTGTCGGTGTGTGCAAGATGTTGTCGTGTATTTATCGATGTGTTCATCAACTAATTAATTTAGCCAGAGTCCGGAGAATGTGTAAATAGAGCAAAATACTTTATTGTTTGAATCAACAATAATGCCGGTCGTTCCTGCAGGAAGAACTCTCGATCAACATTTCTCATTTTGGTTATATCAGGAATGACGTCATGACAGGAAAATAATACTGATGAACTACTGGCCTAATCGATAGCATTATTCCATTCTAACTAATAGTTGCCCTTGGATACAACATACATTCAACAGGTTTAAGGCGACAGTTAGTCTGGGTCTCATGTAAATGCTTTTCTTTGAAGCCCCAACATGCTGGCTACAGTATTGCCTACAGCTGAACCAAGAACAATAGACAAACACAGCCAAATGTTTGCCGTTTGACTTCTTAATTACATAAATCATTTTCCAACAGTCTCAGAATAACTGGTCTTGCTTTATAATTTTCACATGATCTATAGCTTCTAATAGACACCAAACACGCAGGTTATCCTATTATAGAACATAGCATATTCTTGTAGGCATTTAATATCACTTAGTGGTTTAGTTCTGATTAATGATAATCCTTTGAACAGTTATTCTGCATAACATACCAAATTCTCTTGCTACATTTATTGCATTTCCTCATAACCGTATTTTAAACAAGAAGCCTATTTCTACACATTTTTATTAATCATCAGTTCTATAGTAAAGAAAATTATCCTACAATTTCTGTGCTGCTACTGAGACACTGTTGGTACCGGAACATATTTGTTTCCCAGACCCACAGAAGTTTGAAGAAATGGCATTTTACAGTGAGAACAGGTGGGGACTTCCGCAGTGTATTGGTGCTATTAATTGGTTCACACTAGAGGTTGGCTAATTAATCGGACTGGCCGATTAATTATGGCCGACTATGAATTTTAAAAATAATTATTAATCTGCATTTTTGCTCGCCGATTATGGCTGATACTTTTTTTGGAGAGAAACCACTTCCTCTAGTGTTAAAATTAGATAGCAAATCACGTCGAAACTGCATGCAGCCAGCCCATCTGTCGTGAGCAGTCCACCTGTCCCAAGCTGCAGCATCAAGTCTGGAGGAAATTGTGATTGCAGAGGAGCCATGGTAAATTTGTAGCTAGCATAAATAGGGATAAATTAAAATCAGTCGCATATTAACACTTGTTAGCTTCACATGGTTAATATTAGTCTAGAATAGTGGGTAGAGGTTCACTCCATTCGTTCTGACAGAATTGTTCTTTTTTTATCAACCAAATTTTTTTTCCTCTAAGCTTTCAGTTGTTTAAAAAAACTGCTGTACAAGGGTTAACTAGCTATATTGTGTTGCATATGATGACTATAATTAATCATCAGATCAGAAAACAGTAGATCAAAATCGGGTACTGGCACCGAGTGCTGGTTTAATTAATATGTCCACTCAAAAATGCACAGTCATTGCGCACTTATAGGCTAACTTGTGAAATTACGATGTCTATTCAAAACGATACACAGAACACAGGTTACCATTATTTACTTCCACATTTCATTAAAAGGCATTCATGTTAGCAGGGAATACGTCGCTAGTGTTCTCAAAGTAGCCTATTTGTGACTGTGAGTCAGACGTTGGCAAAAATAGAGGACATAGGCTATTCCGACTCCTCGCGCGAGAGAATAATTCTGTAGTTAAATACGAAATCCCATATTTTTCAGTAACTGCTTTTGTTGTATTTATATTTGTTTTCATATTTTTGTATTGATTTTGAAACCAGATATTTATCAAGTGCTTCTGGAAATTACGTTGAATATCTGTACTCCCCTTGTGCACCACCAATTACGATTGGTTAATAAAAGGACAACTATCAAAATGCACAGACTAAATGTTTTTGAGGCAAAACGCAAGGGTTCATTTTACAAAACAGATTTAATAGGCGAAGTAGTATCAAATACAAATTGTACTATGCCTACTATGTGTTTTGCCATTTGTTTGGCATTTTGTTTGAACAAATTTGAAATAATTAGATATATTTATTTGATCTGAAACTATTTTGTGTATTATTAAGAAGTTATTTAAAAGTTTGCTTTTTCAGTATTGTTGTAATGCCATTATTTCCCCCCCAAAAAATTATAATAATCGGTCGATTAATCGGTATCGGCTTTTTTGGTCTTCCAATAATCGTTAATCGGTATTGGCCTTGAAAAATCATAATCGGTCGATCTCTAGTTCACACATACCCATCATGGCACCACAACTGTACCACTGTGACTACTTCAACTGTAAAGGCTGGCACTCCACTCTTCAAGGTGTTGTAGATGAAAAGGGACATTTCTAGGGTCTTGAGACTGTCCACATTGTGGGAGTTGGCCAGCCGTGGCAATCATTTCCCAGCATACACCAAGAATATTGATGGGGTGAATGTTGGCTACTATATCTTAGGAGACTCTGCCTCTCCCTTACAGAACTGGCTCATAAAACCATTTTCAGACACTAGACAGCTAACAGCAGATTTACAACAGGAAAATCTCAAGAGCACAGGTAGTGGTGGAAAATGTCTTTGGTAGACTGAAGGGAAGGTGGCGTTGCCTCTTGAAGAGAAATTACTGTGATGTGGAACTGGTAAAATCAATGGTGATGACTTGCTGTGCTCTGCATAACCTTTGTAAGAGTCATGGGGAGGCCTATGACAATGAGTGGGATGCAGCTGTATCAGCAGAGCATAATCCGGCGCCACTGGCACAGGGTGTAGGTGTAGAGGAGGAGGGCAGGGATGTACGAGAGGGGCTAAAGCGCTACTTGAATAGACCTCAGTAATTCTGTCTGTCTTAATGACAAATATTTTGTACCACTGTTCGACATTGCTGTCAAAACTGCCTTTGTTCAAATCCAGTGCTTGAAGTAAGGAAAAAAGATGCCTGTACTCTCTTGCATTGACAAATCCTTATGACATTTGAGATGTCTATAGTGAAAAACAAAACTTAGAGATATTGCTGATACAACAACAATTTATTGTTATTTATAACAATAAATGTATTTATTTAAACAAGTCATGTGTGTGTGTGTGTCCCTTGACCAACAGTCAGGCCATGCGTGTGTTTCGTTACTCACAATAATTTTGACGTTGGTGTCATTGACTAAAGTAACGTTAAGTTTGGAAGCTGCAGACTCCTCATTAAAGCTAGCAGTTCCGCTCACATCGACCTTCAATATCTAAGGGGTTTTAGGTCTGCCTGGCACAAGGGAGACCTTTTGGCCTCTGGAAAGGTCATACTTTGACCTACAGTGAAGTAGGACTGTGCAATTAATCGATTAATTGATCACGATTTCAATTTCAACTCCTAACGATCACAAAAACAGTGTAATTGAGAAAAATAATTATTTTGTACATTGCATTCTCTAAAAACTCTTATTTTTGTCTTGTGTTTGAATGCCACACACAAGCGCAATTTTGTCCCTCCCGAAACTGAAAGCGAAACTCACTCATTCGTCTATTAAAGACGCATTTTACAGTGTAACTCCATATCCATCGTGTGCCCAGGCACAAAAAAATAACCCATGCAGTTGCATACTTTTTAGCCAAAGATGTGTGCTCTATTAGCACAGTTGAGAACGACCGCTCTAGAATGTGCTGCATACTTTGAACAAGCGTTATAATTCGCCATCTCGCCACCACTTTACCAGAGTTGCTCTGCATGGTTAATATGAGAAATGTTGGGCAGAAGTGGCGACAAAGGCTGAGTATTGTTCTATGGTCTACAGTATTTTATATGGTACAGCAAGATGATTGCAGCAGCTTCATGCGTTTACCTCACAGCAACGCAGGTAATTTGCTTGTTAGTTAGCTTATCAGGTTTGTCTGTCTGAGTCTTGTTTAGGATATTTTACTTGTGTCCTTGCAGCGTTGTTTACTGAACCATTTTTCCTCAGTAATAGATTGTGCATCTCTCAGTCCTGAAGCAACGAAAATAATGACCCACTACTATCTTTGAGCAGTTAATCATGTTCTCGTTCTTGGTTTCATTAGTGCAGGTGTAGTGTAGAGCCATGTATTACTTTTGAACAATTATTCTACCAACTGAAGAGCCAGGCTTCGTGTTACTTTCAGGAGTTTAGTAGTTTGTTTGAAATGCTGTTTGCGATTCTACAGCAGACTTAATTAAGCAAAGTGATCATGTGGAAATGAAAAACCTGCAGGCAAAATAGAAATTAAGATACATTTATAAGTGTTAATATAATAAATAACTTATTTGAAAATATAATTGAAAGACATTGATGTCTAATCAAATCCAAACATTCAAACGAGCTACGTGTGCTGGTCACTCAACAAAGTCCGAAAATGCAGTCACTCCTGACATCAGAATATTTTCACAGTTTTTCAAAATCAACAAATGCAAATTTTCAAAGTCAATGAGTAATCGATTTAAATAATTGTGATTTCAATATTGTAATGATGATTTTTTTCTATAATTGAGGAGCCCTACATTGAAGTGCCTTATGGTTTTGGATTCAGGAGACAACATGGATGAATGAAATCCAACATCATGGGTTATTGAATTTTGTTTTATTAAAAATTTATCCCAAAACAAACTAAGGAACATATGTATATTGTGTTGCTTTTATGTGTAAAAGCATGTAAACCATGATGAATAAGGCTTTCTAATACATATTGTCAAGCCCCTAGGGCTCCTGGACCAGTGTGCAAAGTTTGGAGGCCATACAAACAAGTCAACATCAAAATGCTGCTCCCATTTTTTTTATATATTTCTATACATTTTTGAAATCTCAGCTATTTTTTACCTCCTGGCTGTAATGTGTTTAGTTATAAAGGTGACCATCTAAAAAACATGATGAGCCACCACTCATTCTTTTCATCTGATCTTCCTCTTTTAACCTCTTAGGGATCGGGGTCTGATTGTGAAATTCTGACAAAAAAACATACCCAAAATTAACTTCTTGTTACACTGGACATGAAGCAAGCAGAAACATATGATTGATATTTTTGAAAAGGAAAGACTTTGAATTTCTTGGAAATCTATAATTTATTTAGAATAAATTTACACAGTGAATTTGTCACAAGATGAAATAAAGAAAATGCATAATCATTTTTTGTTTATATTTTTCTACATCCTGTTTGAAAGACAAGT
>JACXGM010037210.1:0-11170 GCA_016801145.1 Umbra pygmaea
CCATGGTATTACTGTGCTCAATTGGCCTGCCAACTCTCCTGACCTGAACCCCATAGAGAATCTGTGGGATATTGTGAAGAGGAAGTTGAGAGACGCAAGACCCAACACTCTGGATGAGCTTAAGGCCGCTATCGAAGCATCCTGGGCCTCCATCACACCTCAGCAGTGCCACAGGCTGATTGCCTCCATGCCACACCGCGTTGAAGCAATCATTTCTGCAAAAGGATTCCCGACCAAGTATTGAGTGCATAACTGAACATAATTATTTGAAGGTTGACTTTTCTTTTTTTTTGTATTACAAACACTTCTTTTATTGGTCAGATTAAATATGCTAATTCTTTGAGATTTTGGGTTTTCATGAGCTGTATGCATATATCATCAGTATTAAAACAATAAATGACCTGAAATATTTCAGTTGGTGTGCAATGAATCTAAAATATATGAAAGTTAAATTTGTATCATTACATTATGGAAAATAATGAACTTTATCACAATATGCTAATTTCTGGAGAAGGACCTGTATATCTTTGCACTTGAAGACAACCTGGAGCCAGGACTTGAGCAGAGACAATATGAAAATGCAGACTATAGATAGTTTGTCTTGTGTGTGTGTGGGGAAAAGGGTGGTAATACCCAGCTGCTGTGTGGAAAATCAAGGACACATTTCCTGACCCCAGGCCCCACCAGTGGCTTCAGGGTGCGCCACTTTGTGTAATTTGTATATTTTATATTTTAAATTGAGCCATTATTTTAAATGGTTTTCAATTTTACCTTTCAATAAATATGTTTGCCTCACCTTTGTGAGTTATGCAATTACATACATTAAAAAAATAATTTATTTGAATAAAAAAAATCTACCATGCCAGTGCTGCATGACATTATATTTTTGTCTACAATTGTCTTTCAATCAAAATTATTTATAAAGCCCTTTTTACAACAGCAGTTGTCACAAAGTGCTTTGACAGACACCCGACCCAAGACCCTCAAAAGCAAGCAACACAAGTGATGCACAGTGGCTAGGAAAAACTCCCTAGTAGGAGGGACCTGGGAAGAAACCTAGAGAGGCCAGACTCAAGGGGGTGGCCAGTCCTCTTCTGGCTGTACTGGGTGGTGGATCTGAATTAATTTAATCTCAATCAATTATTGTCCAGCAATGAAGATATGATGGGTGGACTGTGACCATAATCTTTATGTAACATCAATACAGTTCGGTGGTCTTGCGAAGGAAGACCGAGAAGCCACCTGGAGATGAAAGCTGGCATCATCAGGTGGAAACGGGATCATCAACCGCAGTGACATGGGATCCAGCACAGCAGCAGGCCGGGCACAGGAAGGGGACAGGAAGGAGTCATCAGGCCACATGGTCCTGTCGCATGTTCCTAGGGTCCTCCTAGGATAAACATGACATCAGGAACATTAGAGTGGGCATTACATTTTTGGGAACAATGTTCCCTCGTGCAACATATGCTCATTCAAGTTTGGATGTGGGTGGTGGTTGTACAGGAGCAAGAAGACCCAGCTGTCTTGGGTCATCAGGCCTAAGTGAAATCTTGCAGGGAAGGCCGTTTCCACTTCTCACCCTTCTGGACAGATTGGCCCTCTGAATGTCTTGGATGTAGGAGTATAGTTTATTCTCTTTCACTGTGTACACAGCCCAAGTCTTTGACCGTTGGTACCTGGAGATAAAGGAAGGTCCATTATTATTAGTCTCTTTCAAAAAGCTTGTCAACAAAAACAAGGTGTTCACTATACAAAAATATAACTGTAACAACTTCCATCTTGGGTCCCTACAGATTGCGTGCTGGCAGTCGTTTGTTGTGTTTGTTGTAGTCGATTGCTTCAAGGAAAGTCTTGGGTCTTGTAGACAAAGAGAGTATATTACATGCGCTATGCTGCATACATTAATAAGTGGTTCTGGAAGCTTTCCAGGTCTGACATGGTCCTGTGTGGTTGGGTGGGAAATAAGAACTCCTCACCACATTAATCTATTTCCATTCTGCTCTTGTAAAATAAGACAAGACAAAAATGCTTGAGTGCTAAAATATGGCAAATGTGATTGACTGTAGATGCTTACCTGAGGTTTATGAACTTCTTCATCTGTGTGCCTGGTGAGCTGCTGAACCTGTAATCCCACCACATCATTGTGAGTAAAAATCCTGCATTTGCATTGTTTGAAATTACCTTGGATGATCCAGGGCCTATCCTTAATGCCCTCTTCAAGGGGCTAGTGCTCACAAAAGCCCATTATCCATGAATGCTCATTTTGTAATGTACATGGTGTAGCACACCAACCCACATCATCTGTACAAAAGGAACACAAAACATGCAGGCCCAAACTGTATAAGTCAGCATGACAAAGATGTATAAAAACATTTTTATTAAACAATATTCCTTGAACGGCTCCTCAGTTGCCGTTTGCTTACTGCAATATCAGAAGTGGTTGATGATGTCTCTTCTCCACACCTGAATTCTTGTTTGGTTCTTCATTGACCCAGCCTGAATAAGGTACATAGTCATAACACATACTATAAATATCTAACTTTGTGTGTGTGTGTGTGTGTGTGTGTGTGTGTGTGTGTGTGTGTGTCTTTTACAGGCTGCTGTGTACAGTTAAGCATAACTTTTGTAAGCATAACTTTCAACCATGTGTGTTATAAATCATGTCATATCTCTGCCATGAGTGGGACAAAACAACACGTATAAGGTTTAGCTAGGAGTAAATCGAGGGTATGGAATACGTGTGGATATAAGCTTACCTGTCGAAGTTTCTTGCTCATACTCTTATAGCAGCATGCAACATACAAGGCTTGGGGTATCCGCCATTCACTGTATTTCCCACGCTCTGGAGCTGTAAAAAATACCAGTTTACAACTCACGTATGATGCAAATCAGGTCTGCAAAATCAGGTCTGCATATAATGTCAGATCAAGTCCTTGGCCACCAACAGTCCTGTTTAAGTATTTGATCGCCACAGTCTCTCTTTAAAAATATGAACGACTGCATAATTTCTTGCTCAAACAATTGTCATCCTTCAGTTTCACAAGTAGGGTAGTTGCAGTAATAAATGAGGCAGCTTTATTTCCAGCCAAAATTAGCAGCAAGGAAAATATACGTTTGCAAATATGGTCATTTATAAACAAGCATGTGCAAAAACATGAGAGCCAGGTGTACAAAAGCTAGTATTAGACAGAAACATACAGGTCACGGTCAGACTCCTCAGTAAAACTTAAGACTGGTGGACTGGGGTGCCACTTGGAGTAGATGTGACTTGCTTGTAACTACAAACAAAAGGGAACATCATTTCTACACACAGTCAAACTATCACAGAGGGAGTTGCATGGGTGAAGCTGTAATGAAAAACATTTTCTAACAGTTCTGTTTGTGTATATGTGGGAAAATCCATCAACAAAGTTGTATGGCGAGCTAGCAGCTCTCGTGCCGGTTGCTGCATTATAGCAAGGGCCGGTAACATGCGATATTTACAAATTCTGAGGCAGACAGGGCACTCTAAGATAGCTAAATAAACAAAGCTGGATTTTAGGAATTTAGTCTCTGTTGCTTGGCGAACTACACATAGAACCGACAGAAAACAGCCAAACAACTACTGACTGTACAGAGAACAACGTGTTTGGTAACATCTCAGCTAGCTGGTAAGCCCGTAACAGAAAGCGACAATAATAAAAACCTTTACAGACAATAGCAAACATCCTGATGTCTAAATAACAAAAAATAGCAGCCTTCTGTTTGTCTCAGTTCTCGCCATTCTGACAACGCAGCTCCTATGTTTACTTTTTTCTGATTCCTCACTCGGTCAGTCTTCATTTTCCTCTTTCTCTGTTCCTCCGTCAATGCTTTCCTAACTTTCTGCTTCTTTTTTGCAGGATCAGCCATGACGATAGTTTGAAAAATCCATCTCCACCTTGTTCTTATAGCTAGCCGAAGCCTGTGTGTGCGCAGTGGTGCAGTAAAGCTCTTCATTATACCGCGAGACCTTATTTCACGCGATAACTTCCTGAAGATGAGGCCGGCGATCGCCGGCTCAAAGTTGCAAGGGTGGTTTTTCAGCTCACAGACGCTAGGGGGGAGCGATATGATCAACAATCAACATGAAAAAAGTCATACAACCATTCCATTGACTCTGAAGCTGTTCAGTTAAGGTAAATTAAGCTAAATAAACTGCATAGTTCCCCTTTAATTAGACATTTAAAATGCAATTAAATTATTACTACGAAAGTTATTTAATAAAGACATTAGCAAGGATATTCTTGCTATTCTCCATTGGGTAGATAAAGGAAACAGATATCCTAACAGTTTAATCAAACACATGTACCTTCCATTTTGTTCCACTGATAAGAGTGCATGTGTGGTTTCCAATTTCAAGATTTCCCTGGTACTGTAAGTCATTAAGAATGTGTTGTCATTGCTTACGTTCATTCGCCCTAATAGAGGTGTGTGCTTTACAGGCAGCGAAAAATTGTTTGGAAGCAGAGACCAAACCTTACAACAGTTTCAAACAGTTATTGAAGTATAGTTTTATGTAACCCAGAATTACTTAAAAATATTCCACTTCACAGATTTCATTGTTACCAGTATACATTTGTTTGTTAATAATTTATCTTAAACTTGGTATTTAAAGGTGTAGAACATAACAAAAAGCTGTAGAACCTAATATTTCTTAAAGCAGTTTAGATTGCACAATGATTTCATTTCCTACACCAAGGATACTCAACTGTGGGCCTATTTAGATTGTGAAAGTTGTCAAAAAAGGAAAAACTAGTTAGAGTAATTTCAATAATAATTTCCACACTAGTTCTATTTACATTGACATGTCTCAAGCTGACGCATGAGCCCTTTGCATAGAAACCAGACCAGCCCATTGACCTACATGTGAAGAAATTCTCTGCGATACACATTTCTCCAAATTTTCTTGAACAATTGCATTTATATTGGCAACGCTTCTTTCAAAAACCTCTCGTACCCTATCTCAGGAGGTCACGTAAAAATGTAGTGGCTGTTCGAGAGAGACCCGCAAGTTTACAAAATCAAATTTTATCTTGTCTCTAGCGTCTCCCGAGAGGTCTAGTATTTGTGGCTGAAATCTTTCGAATAGCCGCTATACCTTTCACGCAACCTCCCGAATTCTTCACGTGAAGGTCAATAGGCTGGTCTGGTTTCTATACAAAGTGCTCACACATCCAGCTCGAGATTTCTCACTGGACATTCCATGACACGCCCACCCGTACGATTGCTGTCTTGAGACAACAATGTAAATAGAAAAAAAACTTCAAAGCTACACTTTCTTGCAGCTCAATTAACCCAATTTGCAGAGATACAACATCTACCTATCTGAAAATCTGTTTGGCCTCCTCTGACAACTCCTTCACATTTGTAACCAGGAAGAGATTCTGGATCAACAGAAGCAGCTCTCTTCCAACAGTGAAGTCATCGAAACAAACTTCCAGGTTGTCAATTAGCATCTCGAGGAAATCAACATGGTTGGACACGTTTCGTTCCTTTGGTTTGGACCAGACGATTGGGGAAGTGGAGACGTTCTCCCTGGATATCATTCCTAAAAAGTTCAAATTTCTTCTGGAATGCCCTGACTGATCTAAGCATGTCACATTCTGTGTTGCCACGTTTCTGCAGTTTCACATTTAGTTGATTCAAGTGTGATGTAGTCTATCAAAAATGCAACTGTTTTTATCTCCACACCTTTCGAAAATTCGAAAAACTTTCTGATTTCCCACGAAATGGCCCAAAAATGTTCCGAAACTATGCCTTTGCCTTTACAGCTGACAATGTATTTATAATTCATCAAAGCATGCATTGGCCTGTCAGAAATATTTGAAGCAGACAGTGATGTCGGGATAATGTTGATCTTAAAAAGTTGATCAGTTTCATTACCTCTGAATACTCTTTTCAGAGGTCATGACACATAGGACAGACTTGTGGACAATGCAGGGGTTTGATTAACGATCAGGTTGTTCCTCATTTAAATGTGCTACCAGTCCTCTGGCTTTTTCTTTCATGAATGGAGCCCCATCTGTGATGATGGAAACCACTGACTTTAGATCAACACTGATGGATATCTTCACGTGTGTGTGTTCTAGATTTGTTAAACCCAATAGTTCCTCATAACTTTTGGTGCAGTCATAATGAAGGCATTTTACAAAAATGACGTGTATGGCCATCTTTGCTGGTTGTAATACATTTCTATGGGATTCCCTAAAATATGTACAGATTTTATCGCAGTCATGTGCTATTTTTATCATAAGACAAAAAACAATTTCGCAAACCTATGAGTTAGGGATATTAGATCTTCTGGTCCCGCCTCCTCATCAGTGCTGTCAGCTGTGGCCTGTTTGGTGCCTAGTATATGTAGCCCTGTGTTAGTGTGTTTGGTGTATAGGTTTAGAGCATTCTCAATTATTGTTCATTTTACTACCTGTCATTGTATTTCTGTATTAACATTTGTTCATTTCTGTTTTCCCAGGGGGAAAGGGGATGCACTTGGGAGTGTGTAGGTCAGAGACCCCCCGGGGCATACATCACCTGTAGGATAACTTCCCTGTCAACACACACTAGGCAAGATCTAGGCTTACCACCCCCTGTATTTTGGTTAGGGCGCCTTGTTCGTGTGCCAGTTAGATTTGTTTTCTGTTAGGTTGGTTAGGACAGGTAAGGGGTGGAACTTTGTATTTTCTTTTCTTTGCTTTGGTCCTGTCCAGCCCCTCCTCCCTAAAAATTTACTATTATTTTACTGAGGCAACCAAAGCCTGAAATAAATGGTAAATTAAGTCTCTGTGTCTTTACTCTCACCACAACCCCACATCCTTTTCACTGTCCACTGAGTGTGATTGCACAGCGCATTGACGGTCCCCGCCCTCTGGGGTGGTGTATGTAAGAAAGTGGGGGCTCGTCCGGGATTCGCTCCCGCTGCTCTCAGATAACAGTAGCTGGTATCTTAGGTGTGGTGTTCGATGTGAGTAGGGACTAGCTTGTTTCTGGTCTCTCTAGCTGCTAGTTGTTGGGTACAGATGTGTTCCATCTTCTGTGTGTGTTCTGAGGTCTTTTTTTAGTTTTTGTCTGCGGTAGCCACGTTTATCGAGGCTCCTTCGTTAGAATTGCTAGTGCAGTTGTGTAATGTAGACTTGTGCACGCTTGCGGACCATTATCAGATCCTAGTAAATAAGCAGGCCCTTAAGGCTGACATATTAGGGGTACAAAAACGGCGGTATTACAGAATGCTATTCTTACTGTGCAGGAGGATGAGGCAGATGAGGAAGTAGAGGCGAGTGCGAGTGAGGAGAAGGTGTTGCCTCCTCATCTAGCGCCCGCTCCACTGATGGGTAAATTACGGGACGAGGGAGCTAGGGCTCCTTTTACCCTTCCTAGATATGATCCGGTCTCTCGTTCTTGTTCAACAGGTAGCTCTGTTGATTCCGCTCACCAGTTGCCTGACTGTATTGTAGTACATCTTAATGAGCAAAAGGTGGCACCCTTATCCCAGGCAGCTGTTCTATCTGATGAGTATGCAGTAACTCATAAAACAGAGTTCTCTGCTTCCCGTTTTGAAGGAAGAATTATAACACCGTCTCGTAGTGTTCGTCCTCTGCCTAGTGAGGCAGTCCGTTTTATTACCACAAGATAGGACATATATTTGCAGACTGTGCTATCCTAAAGAATAAGCCAAAGTCACCCTTCCCATTTGTATCTAAGGGCTAAGTGTTCTTAGCTGTCGGGATGGCTGACAGAAGGGCTGTACGTCTGTGTGATCCCAAGTTCTTCTACAGGGAATAGGAATGGGTATTACCACAGCGCCATTACAACGGGTTAACTTAAAGACTGATCTAGTGTTGTTCCCAACTTACCTGTAAATGTTGTTACTTTACTGCTTGTTAATGACATCGCTGGTGGAAAGGTGACTCCCGTACTGGAGGTTCTAGATAGACCACCCATAGGGGCTGAAGACAATGAACTGTCTAAAACATTTCCCCATGTATTCCCCACCTGTGTGGTTACAAGAGCACAATTTCGTAAATTTGGGGAGGTTGTGAATTTGGCAGACTCTATTTTTAAGCACACTGAGGTGCCCTGTAATGTCCAATCTTCTGACAAGACAAGAAAGGATGAAAAAAACATTTTGTTTGACATACTGTTATCCGTTACTCATGAAAAGGTGTGCGAGGCCCAAAAAGCGGATGACAGTTTACTTGAAGTGATGGTTCAGAGTAATTTAACACTAGTGTTCTTTGCACCTTGACATCGAGCCAAACAACCCCCCATAAGCTTTTTTCCCTTGTTATAACATTGGTCAAGTTAGTGCTTTCTGCCGAATGGCTTAGTGCAAGCGCTAATGGAATCAAGGGTGTATTTCGTATATAACCGCACTAATATTGCCCGGAATGGTACCAAACTTCTACAAATAGGATCTGTAATTATTAAACGAGGCGTTGGAAGGTTTGTAAGTACACCAGAAGTATATTTAAATAACACTTGCCTGATGGCTGCTACTCTCGGCTGCTAATGCTACCAATAGATGTTGTCCGGCAATACATGTTGTGCTCCGTGATCTCGTGGGATCTCGCGGTAGCAGCCGAGAGTAGCAGCCATCAGGCAAGTGTTATTTAAATAGAGGAAGCTGAAAACAAGAAAAGTGCCTTCTATGTAGATAATGGAATGCTCATGCGTACATTATGGAGCTAAAAGAGTCTCAATAAAGATAAATGCACACACTACATTCACATATGCAAACACAGGATTCATACATGCACACACATGATTCATAAATACACACACAGGATACACAAATTAGCACAAAATTCACAAATGCACATATAAATTTTAAAAAGCACAGAAGATTCACAAATGCACACAAAATTCACAAATGCACACAAAATTCATAAATACACACACAATTCAGAAAGGCAAACAAAATTTCCAAATGTACACAAGATTCAGAAATGCACAGGACATGATTCAGAAATGTATTTCTGATGCACACACAAATATATCTTGATTTACAAACTGCTTGCAGTCTGTGAACGTCACTGCATTTGTGTGTGAATTTTGAGACTCTGACGTGGCTCGACACACAAATGCCTTTTTTTAAACAGGGAATGATCTGCAACCAATCAGATATCTCCCTTGTTTTAGCCATTGACAAGAACGCACCCTACGTGGGGGATTGTTTACTTATAAGCCAATCACATGAGCGCATTCACACAGCGCCGGGAGTGTTTAACTAAGATTAACATTAGTGATGGAAGGACAACTGTTTTCTCTGCCTCTTTGAAGCATTTTCTGCTCAAATTTCAGCAATGAAAGACATTGCATTTGATTAGACATTTTAATATTTAAGTTGATTCACTAATGTAAAGACTGATAAAAATGTGTTGCTGGAACATAAAATTGCATAGTCATCTTTTAAATTATCTTGTGAATAATAAGTTTGGAATAGGGCATCGGTAGTGTCGCTGCCTAATGGTCAGTAGGTCATCGGTTTGAATCCTGTCGTGTGCATTATTATTTTTTAATAATAAATGACTCCTGCAACCATATATTTTGACTTTTGACCAAATTTTTGGGCCCTGTAGTAACTAGGGCCCTTTAAATGTGAACTACTACAGCTTTCAGATTTAAAAAGGTCATTTTGTTTACATTTAGTTAGTATTTTCCCATTATAAATGACTCCTCCAAACATATATTTTGATTTGATCAAAATCTCACCTGTAGTAACTAGGGCCCTTTAAATGGGAACTACTACAGCAATCAGAATGAGAAAATGTATTTTTGTTTACATTTAGTGACTATTTTCCTATTATAAATGACTCCTGCAACCATATATTTTGACTTTTGACCAAATTTTCACCTGTAGTAACTAGGGCCCTTTGAATGTGAACTACTACAGCTATCAGAATTAGAAAAGGTCATTTTGTTCACATTTAGTGACTATTTTCCCCCTATTAATGGCTCCTGCAACCATATATCTTGACTTTTGACCAAAATCTCACCTGTAGTAACTAGGGCCCTTTAAATGGGAACTACTACAATCAGAATGAGAAAACATATTTTTGTTTACTTTTTGTAAATATATTTATAAATCAGTGACTCATGCCATAATATATTTATGACAAAAAGTCATTTTCTTTTCATTTTTTTCATTGCTCTGTATTGTTAATGACAAATAATATGGAAAAAATTACAAACAATGAGAAATACAAGGTCAACAATGGTCTACAGAAGCATTAATATGCTTACAGAGAAGACCTCCTCTTCAAGGTAAATAACTTTTACGACGGTCCCTTACTACACCTATAGTAACTGGCGCGTTGGGCAGACATTCAGTTTTTGTGCTCTTAGTGCGTCGTAATTTTTGTCGATTTGGAGTTGTTCAAAACTGTAAAACATCCGTATTAATTAGCTCTACAAACTACACCTAAAAGTGAAAGAGATCAAACAACTGCCACGGAGCTATTGAAGGTAACATCCGCGAAAACCGACGAACGTCAAACATCAAGCTGACTTATGTCACGCTAAAATAAGGCTATACATGGTATACAGTGATAACGATGTTTCAGTTGCTTGATTCGAATGGAAGAGGATGAAACCCTCTACAGTGCTTTCTCGAAATGCAGGCCAAGCTTAGATTAAACCCATGGCATTGTTCCAATGACTTCCCAATAGAACACACCTTTCATGTGAATTTCACCGATAGACCGTATGATTTCCCCCCATTTCCTTACAGCCCAGAATATCCGAATTCCATTTTCCTCAAACCGTCGCAACAGATAACCAGCTGTAAAAAGATATTAGTCATCAGACAGAAGGTTTTTGTTGACAAATAAATGTTTTGTTACATTTTTTCCATTTAATAATAAACTAGCCTATAGCAAATATAACAGCACAGCCCCCCCCCCCCCCCACAAAGGCTCATGAGTTGGTAATCCCAAAACAGAATCTGATATATACAATCATGGCCGTAACTACCATTGAGGACACCGAGGTCATGACCTCGGTATTTTTTTCTAAAAGTGTCGAAAATAGCCAACGAAACAATTATCCTTGCATCAACGGACCGTCACGTGACACGTACTTGCAGATACTGCTGTCATGTCAAAACGAAGGTAGTCGGCTGTAGCGGAGTGTTACATAAAGAACGCAATTCAGT
>JACXGM010037211.1:0-11169 GCA_016801145.1 Umbra pygmaea
TTGCCTTGTCCCCGAGCCTGAGCCCTGCCTTGTCCCCGAGCCTGAGCCCTGCCTTGTCCCCGAGCCTGAGCCTTGTTCCTCCTGCCCTTTTCCCCCGGGCTTGCCCTTGTCCCGGGTCTTGCCCTTGTCCCGGGGCTTGCCCTTGTCCTGCGGCCTTTGGCTGCCCCTGTCCCGGGGCCTTTGGCTGCCCCTGTCCCTGTCCCCGAGACTGCTCTGACTCCCGAGCCGGAGCCTTTAATTTTCCCTGTGCCTTCCATTGTTCCCGTACCATTAGGTGTCCCTGAGCCTGCCCGAGCCTCCGGGCGTGTGCCTGATCCAATCTCTGTGCCAGTTTCTGCCCCTGTCCCCGTGCCAGTGTCTGCCCCTGTCCCCGCTCCGGTGCTTGTCCCCGGGCTTGCGCCTGCCCCGGTCTTTGTGCCCCTCTCTGTGTCTGTTTGTCTATGTCTGTCTGTGCTGTGTCCGTCCAGGTTCCTGTATTTGCCGTGGTTCCGGTGCCTGGTCCGCCTTTGCCTCAGCCTACCAAGCCCCCTCTGGCATGGCTGCCTCCCGCGGGGCCGTTGACTCTGCCTTTGTCGGCCCGGACTCTGGTGCCGCCTGCCTGGCCTCCGCCTCGTCCTTCGCTTTTGCCAGGCTCGGCTGGACCTCCGCCTGCCCAGACTCAGCCATCCGGCCCGTCACTGCTGCCTCCGCTCTCCGGCCCGTCGTTGCTGTTTCTCTTCCCTCAGATGCTACTGCTTCCGCCCTCCGGCCCGCCGTTGCTGCTTCGTCCTTCCGGTCCGCTACTGCTGCCTCCGCCCTCCGGCCCGCCAAGACTCCCGCCACCTGCCTGTTCTACTCGTCTGCTTCGCCCTTGAGAGCCTCCGCCAGCCTGTTTTCCTCCGCTATGGTCTCCTGCCTGGGTCTTCTGCCACCTGGTGTTCTGTGGCGTGTTTGCTGTTTGGCGCCTCAGGAGCTGCGCCTTGGGGGGGGTTCTGTAACATTCCCCAGTTCCCCTTCCCTGAGAACTAAAGCTTCCCTATCCTAGACTGCTCAGAACTACAATTCCCATAACCCGGACTAAATCACCCAAATTCTGTACACCTGCTCTCACCCAGTCTGTATTTAAGGCTTACACACACCATTGCCTCTTCCCGAGGTAATGTAAGTAATTATTTTCTTCCTACTGAGAGTATATTCTTGGTTTGTTATTCTGGCCTGACCCATGCATTGTTTATTCAGTATTGTGTTTTGGATTATCCTCTTTACCTTTGCCTGATCTGTTACTGCCTTGTTTTTGAAAAGCCTGCCTGCCTGAGAACCTGATCTGTGTACCGACCTCCGCCTGTGTTACTGCCTGATTAGTGTACCAACCTCTGCATGTCTGACTGCCTGCTTTTTGGCTACTAACCTGTATAGAATAAACATTATTGTTATTTTTACCTCTTGGGAGTGATTCATTACACACTACCCTGTAACACATTTAAAAAAAATATATTCAGACATATACTCCAAAATGTGATAAACACATCACCTTCACCCAATGTATAACATACAGTACAGTGTGACTTCAACTTTCAAAAGCTGAATGTATCCACCGATACGCCCATCTTCCATTTTCCACTCATGTCTCAACACATCCTGATGTAGTTGATGAATCTGTGCTAATCTCTACATTGGTTTCATCAGGGCTGACATTGCACGTTATCATCTTTAGAATAAAGACTCTCTGCAACATTTTTAGCAGCTTTATTCAGATTCAGAAAATTGTTATTATCCCAAGGGAAATTCACAGCTAGATTATTCATTAGTATCCTTCTCACATTATTTGCTCTAGTGCCCTCTATGACTGTACCATGTAGACTTCCCTCTGACAAGTCTGAACAATGTATACAGAGGTCTGTGTGTTTTAAATACACAAAAGCAATGCCATAAAATAATAAAAACAACCCCCTCACAAACACCTGTGTGTACATTTACACTCTAACATCAATCATGGAAACAGACCTTGTTGTTTCAGGCTTGGATCATAAAACACGGCATTGCGTCCTCCAGGCCACATAAAATTAAACACAACCCCTAGTACTAATCTTCGTTTCAAAGAGTATAACTTATTTTAACACTTTTATATCCCAATTCAATTTTAGGAATAAACCTTGTTTGTTTAGCAATGCATCATAAAATATGAAACACAGCAAAACAGGAAGCCTCATTCAGATTTTAAAGCAGTTGTCACACAGCCATTGTCTCACTTATCATAACATCAACGGCTAGGTATTTAACACCAATGTAAACCACAACCCTGTTGTACTCTAAATAACTACACATTGACATCGAACATAACATACTGTAGTAATTCACAAACAGGCCATGCTCCCTAATAATTCATTTCACCGGACGAGACTATGTCATAAAGGAAGTCTCACCCTGGATGTTCAACCCTGGCAGTTCCGCTCCATGCGTTATGATTGACTTACTTCACGTCATACCAGACGTCCTGCCCCATTTCAAAAATCACCACAGTGATAGAAGCTGACCTATATGTACTTCTAATGTCCACGACATTAACAATGACACGTTTTGTCACACAGGTGCTGGAACATCTCCTGTGGCTCCCCCTTCTGGTTCATCGCAGTTCCGGCAGTCGACGTCACCAGTTTTCTGACACTACCGTCCCTCCCCAATTGCCGTGTCTGACTCTTCACTCCAACCGTCATTACAGGTGTGTATAAATGTGTAAATATATTAAATTTCTACTTAATATACACATTAAACATAGTTGCTCTGGATAAAAGAATATGCTAAATTACTCAAATGTTGGTTGTCAAATTGGAAGCAATTTTATAGTTGTTATTATACAGAGGTGTATTATTTTGTTGTAAAGTAATGTTAAAGTACATTTGTCATGTCTTTAATTGTTTGTATGTACAATCTGGACTGAAATGTATGCAACAAAATGTGGCATTAGTGGGATATATGTTTTTTTAAGCCATGGTATTCAGCTTTACTTTCAAATGGAAAACGTCTGGATGTTGTACATAACAAAGTTTCTCTTGTCTTGTCACTACTGAGTCTGAAGAGTATATTTAGTTCTGACAGCTATATTACAGTGCTTGTTTTACTGGCAACATTTTATGTCAAAAAGAAAAAAACTGCTACATACTGTATCTCTGAGCATATTTTTGTATGCAGTATACATAGCTGTATGTAGACAATTGGTCTGACAGCTTTTTATTATTAGGTGTGTTTGTTTGCAACATTGGTGCACGAATAAGCGAGCTGTCAATGTTTTGTCTTTGTTCTATTCTTGCATTTGCAGTTTAGTTCCGTTGCAGTTGTCTGACACAATGACGACATCAAAATGTCAACGCATGTCAAGTTTGCCATAATGGGGTAGGTAAACCAGAATAAATAGATCAAAGGCATAGCCGGAAATTAGTGGTGCCAAATCAACTGATTGGTTAATTAAGAAGAAAGATGTGAACATTAGTAAGCACAGCAATGGCAGTGGTCGATGAAGAGCTCTACAGTGAATGACCAAAGAATGCTTATCAATACAGTATAAAGAATATACCGATCTGTCCAACAGGGTCAGGAGCACACTAAGAGGTTATTGATTTGTCATTGAATAAAATGAACCAACATACCACCTATTATGTGTAATACGGTAAATAGAGTGTTATGCTTTGGTGCATGTATGGCTGTCACTGGAAATACTTGTTTTTATTAATGTGACATGGTCCCTTGGTGTTTTTTGTCTACTTTTGGTTGGTCCAAGGGATGTCTACCATGACATACCAAGAATTTTATTATGTAGGATAGTAATGTAAACAAATAGGTCACAGACACAGAATGCACTCTATATTTACAGTTGTATGCAAAAGTTTAGGCAACCCTGACAATTTCCATGATTTACATTTATAAATAATTGGGTGTTTGGATCAGCATTTTAATTTTGATCTATCAAATCACAGGTAAGCTAATGGGGACTATGACGTGCAAGGAAGAAGAAATACATGGTGGCACGTTAGGGTCTGACCTGGGCCGTCCGGGTGCACTGACACAAGCGGTAGAGTCGCTCGCCCGCCTCCCAGCACTCGGGTGAATGGTCAAACAAACTCAGGAAGAGACGGGCAAACTCCTTGGTGTCATAGATGACTGGATTTCCATCACTCCAGACCACGTTGGTCCACTCCAGGGCCCGTAATGCAAGAGATAAGGGCTGATACCCTCTCTCGTCCTGTTGCCGTGGTAGTGGAGGTGTTGAAGTAAAGTTGTAGGAGGAACCCCTGGCTATGGGACACATGCCCATCATATTCTCGCATCCTAATGCTTGTAGGACCTAGTCCACAACAGAAACGAGACTAGCCAGCATGACATGTGCGTTTTTACTCTGCTGACATTGCCGGTTAGCTCGGCTCAACCTGCTGAGTCACAGACAGGAATTTGTTCTTTTGGTAGTTTAGTATGGCGCGAGGCAGAACAAGATAGAATGCAGGGCTTCCCTTCAGCCCAAAAAATAAGAAACATTGCACAACGGCTCAGAGTATTGTCCATGCAGGCATTATATACAGATAAACAAGAACCGACAATGACGCAGGGAGAAAGGGGAACATTGTGGATGATTACAATGACGGACAGGTGTGCAGGAGAGGGCGCTGGCATCAGTAGCTCAGTGATGTTGCTGAAGCCTTGGCACTGCAGAAGAGGGAGTCCCAGCGGCTGGTGACGTTACAGCTTGGTCACTTATTACTAGGAGGTTATTTGCAATGTTTAAAAAATATAACACATGAAATCTAGGTTAAACCTCCAGAGGACTGTGAAAAAATACCCAGCAAAAGGCTTAACATCATCCCAATTTAAACCAGCATTGACAGATTTGTTCCTGTCTAATTGTCATGTTGGTTGTATGTCTAACCCAGAAACTGCTGTTCTATTTATTTCAATGCCAAAAATGTTACTTCTAGCATTGACCTCATTCCTACTGCCCTTGAATAATTCTACAGACAGACAATGGAAGTCTGACAATTGAACAGAATCAAAACAAAATCCATTAGTGTATTCAAAGGGTCATGCATTTCTAACCAGAAACATTGTAAATTGTACAACATTAGTGAGCATGTAATCCACATAATTACACACACAAAAGTAATTGTGCATGCTTTATCTTGTGCTACTTCTGATTTTGTCTAGCTACATTCAAAACTTATGGTAGATTAAATATTAATGCAATAATTCTGGATGATGATTACACTGTTAATTTTTTACATTTAGTTTTCTGGTTGTGATAATTTATTTTTAACATCCATTGGCAGGTATGTGAAAAAGCCCTCCCCATTATGATACTAAGCTATCTTTGGATAGTTGGTAGCAGCTATAAAAAGAAATAGCATTTTGTGCACCCAATATGTTATCACTGACTCACTAACATCTAAGGACACAAGTTTATTTCAGACAACATAAGTAATGTTTGTCAATGTAAAAACAATTATTTTCCAAAGAAGAGGAACATTATCACAGCTACAGAAATATACCTCTTTTGCCTTTGGCAGGTGTGTTGATAAGGTTTGTCTTTGAAGAGTAAAGCTAAAGAGAGAGCGAGGTGAGCTAAAGCATAGTGATAACGATACATATAGGGAGGACGAGTACAAATATATCAATGACCTGAAATGTCATCCTAATTTTCATCCCCACCTAGAATCCAGATAGCTAGTTACGTGCATTATGGACCTGTAACTAAGCCTTTGCCATGCACATCATACCTTATCCAAAACACATAAGGTACTTGACATATTGTATGCCTATTGTTATATAAAGTTGCCATCAAACTAAATGTATTACCAAAAATACACATTATAAAAACAGTGTGTAAAGGAGATATGAATAGCAGAACATGTCCATGCATCAAAAGTGTGCATTTAGACTAGCACCATAATGCTTCATTCCAAATTAATACCTAGTCAGGAATAAACAATCCTTTCCTCAGTAAATGGCCATGGTCCTTTTGAAGGGCACAGGGTATACTCAGAGGCATTTGGGACTTGGCATTGAGCTAGTAGGCCTGGCACTAACTCCAGTGTTTTGATCCCAGCCCTCTAGCCTTGGACCTTAAAGGGATGAGGGAAAAAATGTTTATTTGTGCATGGAAAGTATTGGACATTAACAACACAGTGTGCCTGTGTCCTACATACATCCACTCATTTAATAAGTGCATAGATCATGGCATGAAAATTCATATTTTCATAACACATAAGCACACATATATGGATGCAGCATATACCCTTTCAGCTGCATGCAAGCCCTGCACACGTAAAAACACTGGCCAGTTGCACAACTAGCCACATACACACAATGCTCACAAGGATGCTCGACATACAAACACGTGAGCACACACACAGTTGTGAACAATAATGTAACTACATGTTTTGTCAGGGGCACATGACACTTTAGGCAAAGTCATGCAAACATCAGGGCACATTACAGGACATGGCCATCTCACCATTTATCTGCAAGAAAATATTAAAAGATTAAAAAGCTGTTTTCACACACAATGTACTAAAATTTTTATAAATGCTATTATCATGACGATATACCTGGATAAATTATTATGTGAAAGATGCTGAAATACAGTAATGGACCCCAAATTGTTAGAATAATGTATTCAAAAAGATATTGGCCAGATTTGTTTACAATACATAGCATAGAAATTGATACATCTTTCGTTTAGCTATATTAGTATTCATTGTAGGATTAGAATTTCCCATAATCACATCACACATGCTTTAACAACTAAAACTGCATTAAAAACTGCATGGAATTAAAATTCCAAAGTAAATACAGATATTTAATATAATGTAGCATCTAAAAACAATACCATAGAATGATGTATATTATGTACAATGCTTTGCCTGCCATTATTTTCAAGATCAACCTACAGTACATTTAGACGGATTCTGTATCTCTTGTCTGCACTTGAAATACCAGTCCAGAATTCTGAGAAAACGTATCAAAACTTGGATGATCTAACAAACAGGTGTAATCTTGGCTGGATATGGTTGACAGCAAAAATGATGCCCTGTCCCACTCTTTACCACAAACACTTTCTGTCTCTGGACCCATTGCTGGGCAGTGTCCAAAGCCACCACCATTGTGAGTTTACTCTAGGCTAAACAATAGCTTTACCCAGTGGCCACTAACCATAGCAGCAGTTTGATTCACCCCATAACTCGCCTGCTTTTGTAATATAACTTCCTCACTGTATTCCAGCTCAAACATGTATGGTTGGATATTACCATTCATGACATCACCAGAGTAGAATTCGTAAACTTGCGGTGGCTGATTTGGGAACTTTAGAATGCAGGGTGAATGTGTTTTTAGTGACAGTCGGAAATATGACCGGCACAATGATTTTGAGGTGTCTGGTGTGTCCATTTAACACCCCTGTGTTCACTATAGAATGAATATTAGAAGAACAATTAAGTGGTATTTATCTTGTCCCAGGCATTTCTAGGTCAGTCATATATGCTTCATACACACTTAGGCATAGGGAACGACATATTTTAACTTTAAATGGGGAAAACGTCTCAATAATACATGTAGGTTCCAGACTGGGGAAGGGAAATCTAAACATAATGTAGTTATATTTTGCTTCACCTTGAAAAACGTTTGTGGCCTCCTGATCGAGCAACAAGTCCATCTATCTTTGTCTTGGTTGTCCTTGATATTTTCAACCATCTAACGTATTTCAGCAATGTTCCGATCAGGATTGGCATTCATAAATGTGCAATGTGGCATGATTTTTCCTGTCTTTAAATAATATATTTCTGTTCAGGCAGTTTCCTGCTCTGGTAAAGTCCCATGGGCTTCTAGCAGAGCATTCTCATATTGTGTGTGATGCTAGCTGCTATCTTTTTCTTAAACATGCTATGCTCCTTATACATTGTGTTGATAGTTGAGTTCCAAGGCACACAGACATAGACACAAACACACAGAGCCATACAGCATGAGGTTCATTATTATTAAACTGTACTTGTCCTGTACATTTGATTTAAAGTGGGGAAATGAAATTTGGAGGTCTACAGTTGGGCACGTAATTTTGCATGCGCTGGCAGGAATTGTTAAATTTCGGCATTGATTTTGCATTGATGACTGTTCATGCAAAAATCGGATAGTTATGTTAGAATAGTGACCATATGAAGCCATTAATCATCACATAGTTTTTTGGCACCTTTGTGAACCATACCGATAACAGAAATCGGTTACACTTTATTTGGAGAGTCTGACATTCCATCTGTATGTGCTCTAAAGATAGTTTGTTGATGATATGACTATCAACAAACTATCAACAACCCATCTGTTGATAAGCAACTAATTGTGTATTTTAAGGGTAGGGGTAAGTTCAGAATATGTTTTAGGGTAATGGTTAAGGTTAGGTTTAACATGAGGGGAATGGTTAAGGTTAGGATTAGGGTTAGGGTTAGTAGATCGTTTGTTAAAATGTTGTTGACAGTATGCAGATAATATATAGAGCATCTAGAGATGGACTCTCAAAATAAAGTGTTACCCAGAAATCACCCAATTGGCCCTGATCAAAAGTTTACATACCCTTGAATGGTTGGCTTTGTTACATACACACAAGATGATACACACAGGTTAAAATGGGAATTAAAGGTTCATTTCCCACAACTGTGGAATTTTAAATTTCAATTAGTGTCTGTGTATAAATAGTAAATGAAGTTGTTAGCTCTCACGTGGATGCACTGAGCAGGCTAGATACTGAGCTATAGGGAGGAAAAAGGAACTGTCAATAGACCTGGGTAATAAGGTATTGGAACTGTATAAAGATGGAATAGGATATAAAAGTATATCCAAATTCTTGCAAATGCCAGTCAGTACTGTTCAATCACTTATTAAAAAGTGGAACATCTGGGGATCTCTTGATACCAAGCTGAGGTCAGGTAGAACAAGAAAGTTTTCAGCCAAAGTTGCCAGAAGAATTGTTCTGGATACAAAGAAAAACCTGCAGGTAACGTTGGGAGATATACAGGCTGCGTTTGGTGTGTTTTTTTCAAGGAGCACAATAGGACAATACTTGAACAAATATGAGCTGAATGGTCTAATGGCCAGAAAGAAGCCAGGACCACAAAAAAGTCTGGTTACAATATGCCCGACAACACCTTGACATGCCTCATACCTTCTGGCAAACTGTAATTTGGAATGATGAGACCAAATTAGAGCTTAATAGGCACAACCATAAGCGAGAGAGGTCAACAAGGCCTATAGTAAAAAGAATACCATCCCCACTGTGAAACATGGTGCTGGCTCACTGATGTTTTGGTGTGTGTGAACACTAAAGGCACAGGGAACCTTGTGAAAATTGATGACAAGATGAATGCAGCATGTTAGTGGACAATACTGGCAGGCAATTTGCATGCTTTTGCATGAAAGCATGCATAGCTTTCATGGAAAAGCTTTCATGGAAAAGCATGCAAATTGCCTGCCAGTATTGGACAACCTTGAACTTTCCATCATGACAGTCACTCTAAGCACAAGGCCAAGTTGACCCTCCAGTGGTTACAGGAGAAAATGTGAAGTTTCTGGAGTGGCCAACACAGTCTCCTGACCTTAATATCATCAAGCTCTCCTGGGGAGATCTCCAACGTGCAATTCATGCAAGACGACCAAAGACTTTGCATGACCTGGAGGTATTTTGCCAAGACTAATGGTCAGTTATACAGCTCGGCCTTCAACATCATAGTGCCCTCATTGTTCATCATAAAACTCACATCTCTGGTTCTGGTTACCATATGTACAGTAGATATCCTGAATGTCCTGGCTAGCACTTTCAAGTGGTGAAGGTTGGTGACATCTCTTTATCCACAGTGATTCTCAATACAGAGGCCCCACAAGGCTGCATAATCAGTCCCCTCGTGCACATCCTGTATACCCATGACACACACCTCAATCATCAAGTTCGTTGAAGACACACCTATACTACTCCTATTCCCCTGTTTGAGAATATTTTGGGAAAAAAATCACATGAAATGATTAGACGTTAAAATATAATAACTTTATGGTTGGTACTAATAAATGCCTTCGCCCTGGCTTGCCGCCATATTGCAGACGTCATGTGGTTGGTTGGTTGATTTGGAACGCAGCAGTCACAGGCAGCAGTCACAGTTTGTATTTGACCGAGGAACATTGTTGAGACTGAGAAGAGGCAAGGAGTGTGACTTATATACTGTGTAGAGAGAGCAGGTGTGGTGAATTAGGCTAATTGTGTCCGGGTATGGGAATTGTAGTTCTTAGGAGACCTGAGTAGGAAGCTGTAGTCCATTGGGAGACGAACTGGTGAATGGGAAGTGTAGTTCTGTGACACATAAACCAAGGAAGTGGCAGTGTCCAGGGAAGGGGAACTGGGAAACGTTACACACTGAACTTCTGGAGAGAGTTTTCTAGACTGAAAGTAAAAGGGGCTGAATAAGTTTTTCATTTGTTAAAAAAGTTTGAAATATCCAATACATTTTTTTCCACTTCAAGATTGTGTCCCACTTGTTGTTGCTTCTTCACAAAAAATTACAGTTTTATGTCTTTATGTTTGAAGCCTGAAATTTTGCGAAAGTTTGAAATGTTCAAGGGGTCTGAATACTTTTGCAAGGCACTGTATATATATATATATATATATATATATATATGTATATATATATATATATATATATATATATATATATATATATAAATATATACATATATTTACACCAGAGACTGTAAAAAATATGGACAGCGTGACTGTGACGTCACCCGTTGGTTTCTGAAAAGTGTTTTTGAAGCTCATTGTGGGCGGAGACGGTCGTCGCCATCTTGGTAGCGCGTCACTCGACGTCAATCTCGGATAACCAAAAATGGTCAAAGAGGTGGTGCGTGGGTGGAGCTGAGGTGCTTGGTTGCTGATGCCATGCCCACCGAAGTGTAACATTAGCAAGTTAGCAAAGGCAAATAAGCTAAGCTAAATGCTACAAGTATGCTTAGCATTGCTAGCGGTTGCTAGTCGGCGGTTGCCCATCACCATAACGTTGTGTAATTTTGCGAGAAATTCTTTGGAAGACGATGAAACCCTCAGGTTATATTTATGTTCATGATAAAACGTTTAATTCATTTTTAATGTTCCAATAAATAAACATAACTAATGTCAAT
>JACXGM010037212.1:0-11153 GCA_016801145.1 Umbra pygmaea
TGGCGGAGAAACACTTCCGTGATGCGTACTAATACATACACTCAGTAACAAAATAAGAATGAGTCTTCTGACAATTGAACAGCAGCCGACTTGGGAACAATAATCCACAGCTGGCAGAGACAGGCTAGGGCTTCTTATACATAAAAGGAACACAGGTGACATACATTAGCCCCTGATTGGAGAGCTGTGGATGCAGTGGCTTCAAAAAACAGGGGAGCCTGAGCGCCTGAACCCTGGCGCGTCAGGAGAGGGCGCCCTGGGCTCAGAACGTCTGACAGGTGCATCCTGTTTCCACTGATCATCCTTGAGATGTTTCCACAACCTGATTGGAGTCCACCTGTGGTAAATTCAGTTGATTGGACATGATTTGGAAGGGCACACACCTGTCTATATAAGGTCACACAATTAATAGTGCATGTCAGAGCACAAACCACGCCATGAAGTCCAAGGATTTGTCTGTAAACCTCCGAGACAGGATTGTATCAGGGCACAGATCAGGGGAAGGGTACAGGACAATATTTGCAGCATTGAAGGTCCCAAAGAGCACAGTGGCCTCCATCTTCCGTAAATGGAAATTTGGAACCACAAGGACTCTTCCTAGAGCTTTCCGCCCAGCAAAACAGAGTGATTGGACAACGGCCTTAGTCAGGGAGGTGACCAAGAACCCGATGGTCACTCTGATAGATCTCCAGAATTTCATAACTATCTCTGCAGCACTCCACCAATCAGGCCTGTATGGTAAAGTGGCGAGATGGAAGCCACTTCTCAATAAAAGGCACGAGAGCCCACCAGGAGTTTTCCAAATGGCACCCAAAGGACTGCCAGACCATGAGAATCAAAATTCTTAAAAAGATTTTAAACACACTTCTTTCACATTGTCATTATGTTTGTAGAATTTTAAGGTAAATAATGAATTTAATCCATTTCGGAATAAGGGTGTAACATAAATAAATGTGGAAAAACTGAAGCACTGTGAATACTTTCCAGATGCACTGTATATTCACTTTTAAACCCCAGTGCATATGTCACAATGGCGGTGTAGGAGGACGGGAGACCAGGCAGGCTGTATAGTTTTGTAGTTTTACTGCTTAACTCCAATAGAACAAGCTTGAACACTGTTTGTTGCTGGATGACAAACCACTGTACATGACTGCACAAACACACTATATTTTACTATGCTCTGACATGGCATAGAACACACTAAATAGAGCCTAAGCCTTACTCAAATGTACTATATATCACTAGTTACAACACATATGTGGTGAAGACACAAATAGTAGAATACATGAAGTCTATCCACAACAGAATCCCATAAATCCAGCATGACAATACATTAATGAACCGCACCACGCCTCTGGACCCATGGGCTTATAAAGCTCCAGAGTACTCATTAACACTAGCTGATAGCAATAGGCAATCAGACTAAACAAGCTATATGCTACAATCACACTATAGAGACCTGATACCTAATACTAGTGACCAGAGGGTGGTGCCAATGTTCCATATTTGCCTATACCCACACAACACAACTCAAAACTACAGTACATCTACACTGGTACAATTATAACTGAAATACATAGAAATATATATATACATATATATATATATATATATATACACCAGAGTCTATATCTCAAGTAATGGGAAACATCATCCCACTCTGGGATGGCGTGACAGCATATGAATTCAGTGTTACCACTAGGGGTGGAACAGTACATGTATTGAACCGAAACGGTATGGACGTCACGGTTTGGTTTGGTGCATGAATTTACATGGAGAATACACGGTATAAAAATATATTGAAGTTGTGTGCATATTAATTAATGTAATGCGGAACTACCGTTAGATACACAGGTTGTTTATGGACACCTAATCTGTAACCATGCCTTAGCTCTGAAGCTAAGTAAGTAACCAAGCTCCACCTATGTATGCAGTTTTTTGTCAGGGTGACGGTCCGGTGACTGAGTCAGAGATAGCAGCACTAAGGACGAGTATGGCGAGTGGTGGCGACCCGCCAACCTCTAAGATCGCAAGTTTGGGAAAACTTCAGTTTCCCAGTCAGTTACAGTCATAGATTGTATATATCTGTTACAGTAGTACAGGCGATAGAGTGGTGGATAAGATGAGGGACTGTGTGGCAGCGTTGTTCAGCAGCTGTTGGGTATGTGAGTGGAAATACAGCTACTATGCTAATGGATATCAGACACAATCAACCAGATGTGCTAGCTCAGGGGAGAAACTGTATGACACTAGATGGTACAGCTTGAGACATGCACAATAAAAACAATTGCGTTCTGCATTTTGTTTAGCTTTTCCCTCCATTGTACCAAACTCGTACCGAACCGTGTTGTCTGAACCGAGGTATGAACCGAACCGCGTACCGTTCCACCCCTAGTTACCACATACTTTTTTAAGGCAACTAATTTAAATGAATTGATAATGAAATGTTACCAAAAACAGTTCAGAACAATTCCAACGTAATATTGGAATTGTAGTATTTAAAAAATAAATATATATATTTTATCTCTACTTTGAAGTATCCTAATGAATTGACAAATGGTCTTGTTTTTTGAACATTGCAGTTAGTTCAACATTTGCGTAATGTTTCCTACACAATGCAGTGCTTTTTTACACAGATGCAAAGCCTAAAATGCGCAAATTTGATTAAAGACAGACGGGCGTAAGCCCAATGAGAAACACTGTGGAAGAGCATCTCATCACTTCCTCATTGCGTTTCCTGATCAAATGGCAAAATAAGAACTGCACAGTGTGTACAATTATTGTCCCATTTAAACTGCTTGTCCTGATTTTTTATTATATCATGAAATACATGTTCTACAGCTTATGGAAGCTGGTCAAAATAAAATAGTTGTTTACACTCTGCAAAATTCTACACACATTCTACAAATAGCACAATTAAGCAGCTTGTTGTGCCATGAGGCATGATGATTCATGGTGAATGCATATCAAAACTGAAAAATGAGACCACACATTTCCACTTGAAATCTTTTCTATAACAGAGGCAAATGCAGTACGCTGTCATACATGCAGTCCTAACTTCAGTGACTGCAGGAGGGCCTCCGTGTTCAACCAACATGTTAAACATCAAAACACAATTCTGTAAAATAACTAAAGAAACCTGGACTCATTTGGAATAACTAATTGAATGTATTTTTAGATAGAATTAAGATTTTAGGACAGTTTAGCGGTTAATAGGTAGAGTTTGTTCAGCAGATGTAAGAGTATCTTCTAAATGACTTGAATATGAATGTACATCTGTCTTCAAGGCCCTGATTGAGCATTTGGCTGTTTAGTTGAATCTGAGTTTCATAATTTTGATGAGACCTCCATATGGGGTCAAAGTGCATTCTGAAAGCTTAATGGGGGAAGTGCATTCTCATGCTTTCTGGATATCAGTTCATGGTTAGCAGCACAGAGGCAGTTATTACAGGCAAGGTAATGGAGGCTACTGCTTACATGACACGTTTGTCTTGACAGCAACAACAGTGGGCCCAGGCAACTAAGTGGAATACTATGTTGCTGGTGTTGAGTTCAAGTAGGATGAGGGTTATCCACAGAGCTTATATCTTCTTCTAATCACCAATTCACTCCAAACCCCACTCCATCCCTACCTCAGCCCTTGCCTTCATCCCTTCCTTCACCCAAGCCTCCATTCCTGCCTATTTCCCTGCCTTCTTTGGAGGAGATGAATCTGTGTTCTACCAAACACAACCATTTGTAATCAGAGACAATCGCCAGGGAATGAGCAAGGCAACGAGTGCAGTATTATGGATCATTATGAAGCATGACGAGGGTCTGAAAGTAATAATCAGAGTGTAAAACCTAGGCCATAACTCATACTGTTTTTTCCCTTTGCACCATACACATATCTGCTCTGTCCAGAGGGCAAACTTGTCTGTTTGTTTTTTGCACATGGCTTCTGCTTCTTCATTTTCATATTTTAATTTGAAAGTCAAGGCAATTAAACACCGCTCTTCCTTCTGGCAGTATTTCCTGGAATCTTTCTGAAATACGTTTAGGAGAAAAACACAGCCTCTTCCTCAAAGACCTTCCGCATAGATCTAAGCGCATTCTAAATGGCATCAGGAAGGGCCTCACGTTCACTAGAGAGAACACTATAGGACCTGCTATAAGGTAGTTTGCTTTGGAGATAGAATGCTATTTAGGATGCAGAAGTAGTCATCAGTTTTCTTTTATAAGGAATCATTATTCTCAAAGAGTATGCAGGGTTGGAATTGGCCTGAACTAAAATGATTAACAGTGCAATTAGGATGAAGGTGTTTAAATTGAACATGGGATGGAAGTTAAGAAGTTAAGAAGTGGATGGACATGGCTGGGTGTGAAGCATAAAATAATAAAATAGGTCATAGGAGTATAGGTTTAAACCCATTGACAAAATAGATTGGCATAGATACTTGGCACAGCTCGATAGCTTCTCAGCAGGCTGCATTAACTGTGAGTTTAGGATTGGACACTGACAGGGAGTTTATATTGGTTTAAACATGAACAGAGTTAGAGTTATGATTTTGTGATGGATGATCGGCCACTGTTGATATGTAAATCTAAGCGAGTGAATTATACGTTTTTGTGACATCAGCCAAGTTAGACAAACATTTTTTAGGACCTGTGCTGTACTGAAAAATAACTTAATGTGCAGGCTGCTCTCACTGTTACTGTTAATTTTTCCACTGTCCAACCATGACTCAGCGTTAAAAGATTGATGGGGAATGTGAGAATGTCTCCCGTGGCTTTATTCCTTCGCTCGTTCCCGTAGTCGATACAAATCCTATCACTGCCACTGCGATATAGGAAATAGCCCAGTAATTCATTTTGCTGGTAGCGCGCGATGTGATCAATACGATTTTATGACAGGAATATTGACAGACAGAGAGAACAAGCGGTAGTGCATTACCGGGAACTAGTGGCCGGCAGGTTGAATATATTATATCAAGATGTGTCTCTTCAAACAAATGTCTGAAGACGCATAAAGAATGAAATAGATTTCTCACCAGGCAGAAATAGAAGTAAAACTGAAATGAAAGCTAGGGACAGGATAAAAGAACTGCCTAATCTACCCTGTCCTCGATGCCACAGGCCATACACAAGGAAACGCACAAGGTGTTGATGTTTTATGGTAATTAGACACGCGCTAGTCATGGCAGTGATAAGCTAGCGCATTACAGAACTTTGATCTTTGAATGCCATGATATACTCAGGGATGTGTTGGTTACTTTTAAAATGTAATCCATTACATCTAGAAAGTAACCTACCCAACCATGGATATACTGATGATATATTTCGTACTCTTTTTATATATAAAGTAGGCCATTTAGAAGACATGCATTGTGAAGCGTTGTGATCACATGTGACTGAAAGCAGCTGTCTGTTGTTGTCCACTTTTAGCATATGTAGGAGATTGTATCGTAGTCCCTATATAGTACACTAAACTTCTGGGAATTGCTAAAAAAAAATGCTGGCATTTGAAATACACTTGTTCACAGACTTTATTTCGGCTGCGCTAGTGGGTAGTGGGGAGCCATTTCTGCCAGCCATGAATACTGTGTTTTGATGACGTCATGACATCTGTGTAGAGAGAGGACGAGGGGGAAAGGGAGAGAGTCATAAAACAGAGTGAAAGCGATTAAGCAAGAGTGTGAGAAAGATGGAGAAATAGAAGGTAAGAGAGAGACAGAAGGAGTCGTATAGAGACAGATAATGTGTGAGATGGAGAGAGTGAGAAATGGAGACAGAGTGAGATGGAGAGAGGGAGTGCTCTAGTGTGAAGCTGTGGCATTAATCAAGTTGTCATCCAGAAAGCCAGGGGGCAGTGGTTAGGCTTGTTGTCGTTAATAAGTTAAGACGTGTAACTGCAATATCGAAAAACACACAACATACACAGAAAGTGCTCACCTCAGACACACTAGAAAAACAAGTGCTGCAGTGGCCTAAGAAGCTCTTTTAAAGCACCAAGCTGACTACTGCTAGGTTTGAGCGATGAACGCGCCACTAGCTGAAGACTGGCTTGAAAACACAATGGGAGATCCAAATAGGCCAATGGGAGGGAATTATTCATCTCTTTGTTCCATAACAACTTCCTCAGGTGCCTTCAAAGCTAACTGAGGTCATCCGGTGGAGAAAGTGCCCTCACACTCGTTGATCAATGTTACTTCCTAATTAGAAGAGCGGTGCATGTAAACCAGCAGCAGAATGACTTGGCAGGGTGGCCTCTGAGAAAGACATGATGATATTCAAATCTCCAGAACACGTCAGAAGATGTTCCTATAAGACACAGGGCCATGAATATAGTTGGAAATGACTAAACTGGGTAAGGTATAAAATGGTTTAAAAGGATTAAACTATTAAATCTCATTGTAAACACTCTAATAGCATGTCAATATTTAATGTCAGTATTTAACCTCCAATATAAGTGTCTGCTAAATCTCTGCTTTTAGTACCCACCCAGAATATCTTTAAGAATAGGAGTCATTTTTAATTCTCAGTGGATAGTACAGTATTGTACTCTGCTCAAAAATTAAGGGAACACGCAATCATCACAGTTTAACACCAAGTCAATTAATCTTCAGTCAATTAATATCAATCTGTCCAGTTAGGAAGCATAAGCAATTGTGAATCAATGTCACCTGATTTAATGCAAATAAAAGTGACAACAGGTGCACTGGAGAGGCAACAGCAAGACAACCCCCAAAAAGGGAATGTTTTACAGGTGGGGGTCACAGACAATTTCTCTCTCCTTATCCTTCATGACTGATTCTTTAGTATCTGCTCCTTTTTGCGAGGAGGAAAAGGAGGAGCACTGTCAGAGCCCTACAAAATGACCTCCAGTGGGCTACAGGTGTGCGTGTTTCTGTTTCTGACCATTCTGTTCACAGATTAGAGCATGTTCACACTAAGCACATATGACAGACACGAAAGAGTCTGGAGACAACATGGTGAACGCTATGCTGCCTGCAACAGCATCTAGCATGACCGGTTTTGCTGTGGGTCAGTTATGATCTGTGTAGGCATATCCTTGGAGGGTCACACAGACCTCCACGTGCTAGCCATCGGTACCCTGACTGCTGTTAGTTACTGGAATTAAATCATCAGACCCATCTTCAGAACCTTTGCTGGTGCAATGGGCACTGGGTTCCTCCTGATCCAGGTCACTGACATAATTGTGAAATGAAACAACTTAGCCCACTACGCCACACGGACCCCACAGCGTGTGATATCAATTATTTACTTTGACTTGAGTGTGAGTTTGAATCCAGCCCTCAATTGGGTTGGTGGTTTTGCTTTCCATTGACTCTTGTTACGTCATTTCATTCTCACCGAACTACAGAATGTACAGTACAAATTTGTATCTTTATTATGTTTTGGTCATCCAGACCCGATGTATGATTTGAGTGTTCCCTTAATATTTTTGAGCAGTGTATATGAATTTTGGTTATTTAATGGGACCTGGATAAGTGTTTGTGATGCTGTGATTTATATACATATGTAAATGTATTTATTTTAAAAAGCAATCATGCATTTCTTTCACAGGATACAATGACAATACAGAAGAAGAACATATAGGGCCCTATTTTAACGATCTAAAAAGCAAGTATCAAACGCGAAACGCAAGTTACATTGTGGGAGGGTTCCGCCGTTGCTATTTTACTGGCGGGATAAATAATTATTGCGCCCGACGCAAATCTAAAATGGGTAGGTCTAAAGTAGCTTCATTAGTCATAGGTGTGGTTTGGGCATAACGTGCAATAAACCAATCAGATCGTCATCTCACATTCCCTTTAAGAGCCGGCGCGCTTGTTCCATGGCGGATTGCTATTATAACTGCGATTTTCTATTGATTTTTCTTTTTACAAAATATAAATAAAGAAATGTCACAAGACATAGCCTACTTTCCGATGTTTTGGACCCACTCTCACTGAATCACGAGGTTATGAATGCATGGTAATATTTTTGCAATGTAGTCTAACATCAGACTGAGATTACTCTTCTGTCAAATAAGCTTTCCACTCCCATTCTGCATTTCTGGGCATTTAAGTTAAGTGGCAACGGCACATGCATTTCAACATCACGTCTCCTGAAGTCCTCTAATATTTCCTAATTAATGTCATCAACACATCCATGATTCATGGAAAACACAACAAGCCACCGCGAATGGTGCGACTTGAGTAGTGTACCGGTTCTATCCAACACCTGACGCGCATTTTCAGTGTGCCAAATGTTCGTTCAATTGGGCTACACTGCGTGTTTGTGTGTGTTTTCAATTAAACGGCATTTCACGCACTTGCTGGCATCATAAATTGTGTCATCATTTACCATGTCTTTAATGTATAGGCATTGTCCCCTACACAGCCACCCATCCAAGGGGAGATTCCTCATGGCAAAGTTGCCATAAATGAGTCATGAAATGAGGAATTCGCAAAGAGATGGCTGATTTGACTATTAGTATTGCAAATTACTTGTGTACTTGTTGATTGAATGGGTTCCCTTGAGGTTGATGTATATCAGTGCAAATAATTCATTCTGAATAATTTGAGTAAATGTGAACACTAGATGTATACCAATTTATTCACATTTTCGGACATCACAATGACTTCCCTCCTCTGGTAATATTTTTCCTTCTAATTATGTATTGCAATAATAAAGAACTGCTGCATTTGTGTAGATAAGAGGAGCAAGGTGTATGCGCGTTTTGCACACGCTACATTATTGTTAAGCATGTGCCCTTAAAATAGCATATGAATAACACGGCGGAATTGTTTTCGGGAAGTGCAAGATAGCACCAGGGAATGTTTGCGCCAGAACACGCCTCTTCTTTTCGCTGAACCGCCCAACGAACGCAAGTTCATTCCCTAATTTACCGACGGGCGTCTGTGGAGGGAAAAGTCCCATATGCGTCGGGTGCAAGATAGGAATGATACATGCGTTTGTGTAAAAAGTCAATTGCGCTGGGTGTAAGATAGGCCCATAGTCTATTTGTAGTTTAGGAAGAAATGCTAAATATATCTCTCTCTGTAAGATTATGTGTATACATATTTTCCAAAAATACCCAAAATGCCCTGACAATACAGAAAATATAAAACAATGAGAACAGGTCATGAAAATGTAATAGAAAAGGCCATGAGTTAGCATGACTAGTATAGGTAGTTATAGTAAGTTTCTTATAGGTAGGGTTAGTTTCAGCTTTAGGCCTAGATATTACGGTTAGGTTTAGGAATAAAAGTTTGTTTATTGATAATATAGTTATGGTTAAATTTATGCTTAGAATTTTGGGAAAATCCATTTTTGAATACTGCGATAAAAGCTATCCAGAAAATCATGAAAGCATGGTGTGTGTGTGTTTGGCATTTAGCAGTTAAAGTTTCTAGACTGTAACTTAAATGCTTCTGGAACAAATTCCCCAGCTGACAAGGTAGACATCTGTTATTTTCTCCCTAAGCAAGACAGTTAGACCCTAATTCATCCCTGAACGCCCTGTGTGACATTTCATACACCTCTAAAAGTTTCAGGAGCTGGTTTAAATGCAGCCAAATCTCCATTGGCCCTTGTGTGCAAATGGAAAAACACACTCTTTCCCTGTGTGTCTGTGTGATGGTGAGAGTGGGTGAGTGAGAGAGTCTGACTGCATCGTCATAAGCCATGTGACTGCTGGGTTTCCTTGGAGACAGCAGCAGTGTAGTGCATTGAGATGCTGCTGGCTTAGTTGCGAGCCGAGAGAACCAGGGTAGGCAGCTGGCTACAGCAGCGCCTGGATAGTTCAATGTATTTGGCTGGCCACTAGCCAGACAGCTTCTTCCCAGCCTCTAAATGAGGTAAGTGAGATTTTAGAACCTTTTCTCTTGGTTTTTACTAAGTGATTCGATAGAATTTCTCACGGTTGAACATGCATGCTACAATTTTTTACTTATGGAGTTACTCTAGATTTAGTAAATTTAGTGGTTTCTCAGCCTTTGACAAGACAGAACAAACGCTTTATATTTTGTAATATATATTATTTTATTTTCAACACAGTTTCCCTCTATCGCCCCTACTTATGTGAACAAAAGCAGAACCAAATACGACTGTAAGATGAGGATCAAAACAATACAATGTTAGATGTTGTGTTTTTAAAGGTTGACTCGAGGGGGGCTCTATTATTATATTTTTATAGTAATGCAAATACATGGCTGACCCCCTGAGTGTTTACTTATTCACAGATAGTAGCTTGACTAAATAATTATTACTGTGAGGAATACTAATACAGTACATTAATGTTTATTGTCCCTGGTGTTCATAGAGCAATCATTAATCATAAATATGGGTTGTTAGAATAAATACTAATAATCAGTTGAGAAAAAGCAAAATGTCTTTCTAAATATACAATTTAAATCTAGAATGTCAATGACCTATTTATAGAAATGGTTCACTAACACAAAATTCAAACATTATTTGAACATATTTTGGGGAAACAGTGTGCTAAATATTTCTCTGATGGCAGGACTTATGCCTGTTTAAGTTTCAATGTTTTAGCTGATAATACTACAAGGTGATATTAAAAAAGTAAGACAATTTAAACAAAGTAAATTTTTTACTTGTTCATGTAGGGAATGTGAAGCTAGTTAAAGTGACAGTTTATTTAAATAGGAGTGGAAGGGAAACTGATATTAATATAAATTGTGAAATGGGGACATTTATACTTTTCAACTGTTAAGTTTGTACATGCATGGGTCTAGATTCTGAGCTGGAAGCACTAGACATAATCAGATGCTTTTATATTTAATGAATTGTAAAAGAAAAAGTCACTGATCCAAGCAGAAGATTTATTAGAAATGACCCTATTCCATATCATTGTTTACAATTTTGGGTTCAAATAATGTGCACTAAATACAGATTAGGCGGTCATTTCAGATACAACGATAGTGAGCCAGTGGGTCAGAAGAAGCTAACCAAACATAAAGCCTCAGCCAGTCATCCATTCAGCCTGTCAGCCGTTCAGACATTTAGTCGTTCAGCCAGTCAGCCGTTGTCATCCAGTCAGCCATTCAGCCAGTCAGCCGGTCTTCCAGTCAGCCGTTCAGCCATTCATCCAGACAGCCATTCAGCCAGTCAGCCAGTCATCCAGTCAGCCATTCAGCCAGTCA
>JACXGM010037214.1:0-11169 GCA_016801145.1 Umbra pygmaea
TAGCTGTGCCCAAGTCGTGTAGTTGAGTCTGATGCTGGCGCAGCACACGGCTGTGGTCAGCTATGGCATCAACCAATCCCGGAGGTCCTGCTGTCTCCATAGAGTAGGTGGGTTATTTCTGTAATCCCGTGGGTCCCGAGTAGGTGAGGAATAGGAGACAGGCGCAGGTGTCAGTTCAAACATATATTTATTTCTGCGCAGAACCGGACAAACGATAGCGTCCAACAGAAAAGGCGCAGCAGACCTATACTGATAAAACGTAAAATAAAGGACCTAATACAATAGGTGCTGAAAAAACTGAACTGGTCTCACAAACAGGCGGGAGCACAAAATATAGAAGGCACATAGACATGGGAGACTCAAAACTCCGGAGAACCGGAACGTCGAACAGGGATCGGAGCGGTGGTTACAGTTGTCTCAGTTGTAAATGTTATTTTTCTAAATAAAACCTTTATATTTAATTTGTTTGGATGAATTTTAATGTATGAGAATCTATTATATTTGAGTTAAAATAATCCTTTAGCCTAATTTTGTTGTCTATACATGTGGTTCTTTAATAAATAGATTCAATAGTGTAACTGATTATTGGTCTATTCTTGGGCTATGATTAGATGTATTTTAGATTTTCACTGACAGCCCAAATTCAGCCTTGTTTTAGCCTAGACCCATATTAACTGTCTATTAGACGTATATGTGTAGTCGTTCAATAGCCGTCTAATCATGACTAGTCTATTCTTGGGCTATGGTTAGACGTCTATTAGATTTTCACTGACAGCCCAAATTTAGCCTTGTTTTAGCCTAGACCCATATTAACTGTCTATTAGACGTCTATTAGAATTTCACTGACAGCCCAAAATTAGCCTTGTTTTAGCCTAGACGTCTGGGCTCTGTTTAGACGGCTATTAGACGTCTATTAGACGCAAAATTGCTTGCTGGGCATGCTTACAATTATCAGCCTGCAGTGAAAAACAAACAAAATAAAACAAGAATGTAACGTAACTGCAAATGAAGCACATATTGCACATATTTGCAAAAAGAACACTCAAATATCTGTAATATTGGCATGTTACGTAATTCATCCTAATAAATAATACGGTAGACAGAACAAAATCATGTATTAACACAACAGAGTGATCGAGGGAGACAGTTCTAAAGTTTTGGTGCGACAACACTGAACGACCTGCCCCCCATGTAAGCAAGGCAATGCCGACGGACAACAAGAAGGCTAGAGTCAGAGGATCGCAGAGAGCGAGTCGGAGTGTAGGGGTGGAGTAGGTTACAGAGATGGGGGGGAACCAAACTGTGCAGAGATTTAAAAGTGAGCAGGAGGATTTTGAATATAATACAAAATGGGGGTGATATGGGCACAACGCTTAATGTGAGTAAGTATTCTGGCAGCAGTGTTTTGGATGTATTGCAATCTGGTAATGGAGCTGGCCGATAGACCAATAAAAAGGGCATTGCAGTAATCAAGACGTGATGTGACAAATGCATGGATGACAGTTTCAGCGTCTTTGATATTGAGGAAGGGGCGGAGCTGGGCAATGCGACGTAAATGAAAAAAGGCATTCAATATTTTGTGAAGCCACCTCTTCCACTGTGCACTGAGTGGTCGAGTCACATGAGAGCCTTCTTCAAGTCTGTTACGTACGCCTCCACCGAAAGGAGGGGACTGGCTTCCCGCTGCTCAATCACACTCAGTAGACGGTGAAAAGGATCTGAGGTTGTGGTGCGAGTAAAGAACACAGAGACCCGAATACAGTATAAAAATAAGGGTTTTATTTTCCCACAGTAAATATATTAGGGAATGGGGCTAGATGGAAGCAAACCAAAGAAATGTACAAATCCCCTCCCCTAACCTCTAAACCAACACAAATACACTCACCTAAAGGATTATTAGTAACACCCATTCAATATCTCCTTAATCCAATTATCTACTCAACCAATCACGTGGCAGTTGCTTCAATGCATTTATGGGTGTGGTCCTGGTCAAGACAATCTCCTAAACTCCAAACTGAATGTCAGAATGGGAAAGAACAGTGATTTAAGCAATTTTGAGTGTGGCATGGTTGTTGGTTCCAGACAGGCTGGTCTGAGTATTTCTCAATCTGCTCAGTTACTGGGATTTTCACGCACAACCATTTCTACGGTTTAAAAAGAATGGTGTGAAAAGGGAAAAACATCCAGTATGTAGCAGTCCTGTGGGCGAAAATGCCTTGTTGATGCTAGAGGTCAGGGGCCGACTGCTTAAAGCTGATTGAAGGGCAACTTTGACTGAAATAACCACTCGTTACAACTGAGGTATGCAGCAAAGCAGTTGTGGAGCCACAACACACACAACCTTGAGGTGGATGGGCTACAACAGCAGAAGACCCCACCGGGTACCACTAATCTCCACTACTAATAGGAAAAAGAGGCTACAATTTGCAAGAGCACACCAACATTGGACAGTTGAAGACTGGAAAAAGTTTGCCTGGTCTGATGAGTTTCGATTTCTGTCGAGACATTCAGATGGTAAAGTCAGAATTTGGCGTAAAGAGAATGAGAACATGGATCCATCATGCCTTGTTACCACTGTGCAGGCTGGTAGTGGTGGTGTAATGGTTTGGGGGATGTTTTCTTGGCACACTTTAGGCCCCTTAGTGCCAATTGGGCATTGTTTAAATGCCACGGCCTACCTGAGCATTGTTTCTGACCATGTCCATCCCTTTATGGCCACCATGTAACCATCCTCTGACGGCTTCTTCCAGCAGGATAATACACCATGTCACAAAGCACAAATCATTTCAAATTGGTTTCTTGAACATGACAATGAGTTCACTGTACTAAAATGGCCCCCACAGTCACCAGATCTCAACCAAATCGAGCATATTTGGGATGTGGTGGAATGGGAGCAATGTGCCCTCGATGTGCATCCCACATATCTCCATCAACTGCAAGATGCTATCCTATCTATATGGGCCAACATTTCTAAAGAATGCTTTCAGCACCTTGTTAAATCAATGCCATGTAGAATTAAGGCAGTTCTGAAGGCGAAAGGGGGTCAAACACAGTATTAGTATGGTGTTCCTGATAATCCTTTCGGTGAGTGTATGTGTTATATATTATAATATTTTAGTCAGTTTTATTCTTCTTTTGTATTTTTTACCCTATTTATTTCTTCAACGCTATTTAATTCTCCATGTCTTTTTTACATTTCTGTATGCACTTCTGCCTCATTATGAGAAGGGGCTGTGTCTTAAGGGGTAAACATCTGCCCATTGGTTAGCTAGCATTATAGTCCATGTTACGCACTGCCTCCCCAGGAGGGGAGTGGGATGCCACACCTCGTTGCCCAAACGGTCAGAGACAGGAGTATGGAGTCGTGGGTGCGAGCAAGGACACAGAACACCAGCAGGTACCGTTTAACAAAGGGCTTTATTTATGCCACAGTAAAATAATAAATTGGGAGGAGAGGCTGAGCGGAACCAAAGCAAATAACTAATATAGAAAACCCCATCCCTAACCTAACTATCCCGCTAAAACAAACAACTAAACTGTCTGCCACGCGTTCGAGGTGCCCTATCCAAAGTACAGGGGGTGGCCGCTCAGATCTAACCCTAGTGTGTTTAGACAGAGGAGTATCCTTACGGGTGGTGTAGGCCCAAGGGCATCTGTCCTGACACTCCCCAAGTGTTCCTCTCCCCCTCTGGGAAACGACAAAAGGAAACAAAGGGTTTGTAATGTACAATAACACAAAGTACAAACAGAAATACTAATCATTATACACTGAACTCACTAACACACTTGTACACTAAATAGGCCTATCACTCACTCTACCCAAACACTGCTTTCACTAAGTCAACACACTAACAAACACTGTATACACAACTGCCTACTTCCAAAAGCCACACAGACCAAACCTTAGGCAGTTATCAGAGAGGACCTCCACAGAGGCAACCTCACACACAGAAAGCAAGAGAGAGCGTGAATTAACAGGGGCACAGATATAACTGAAGGGAAAGGCATGATTGGAAATGTTGACTGGAATCAGCTGGACCGGATAATGAAGGGGAGGAGTCAGTGAAAAGTGATGATCGGCTTGATGAGAGGATCTGCACCACCTGTGGGGGAAACACACAAACTAAACAGAAACACACACAGAACAGGACAGAAACATAGCACAGAAACACTCAAACGGGACAAGGTAAACCCTTCCATGTTTGCTATACTGGGGGACGTAACACTCCCTCAGTCGAATCTACATGGCTTTTCCCCACCAAAAGCATTGTTTAGTAATGGCAAACTTGGAAGGCAGATGTTTAGTTCTCTACCTCTTAAAGGAGCTGCCAATAGACTGGAGGAATTAGAACGCTATGTGTGTGATTAACACTGCCACCATGTTGAGGAAATGGGCAGCTTCCTCCAAACTATGAAAAAACAGCCGGTCGACATCTGTGTCCATGTGTGCCGCTAACTGGAATACACGTTCTGTCAGAACGTCAAAACGAAAAATAATAAAGTCAGGACTTATAGCATATGGAGGACCAAGTCTGCCAAAATAATAAATAAATAAATAAATATATGCATCAATAAAAATATTACATAAAAATATACATAAAAATATACTTAAGAATATACATAAAAATAGACATAAAATATAAAAATATACATTTATTAATCAATATTATTTCCCTATTTATTTATTTATTTCCATGATCATTTATTTCTGTTTTTATTAATTTTATATTAATGTATTTCCATATTATTTTATTTCTGTATTTATTTATTTCCGTATATATTTATTTCTGTATTTCCAGATCCTTAAGCTATTGAGGAGGCTGTCAATCAAAGTATGTTACAGTGTCACCTTTTTCTCATTGGTTGATCAGTATCAGAGTGTGAAGATCGATTTTACATGCCTAGATTACTTTATTAGTAGGCTTCATACAGTCTCTTGCCAGAGATATGAGTCTTGGCTACCTAGGTGAAAATGGTAGCTTTGATTATTATTTGATTATTTACTTTTTTGCGTGGAGGATCTGGCTGAAAGTTTATTGCAGTAATCAGCATCTAACGACACAGAAGTTGACCCTGCAGTGTAGGAATTTGGATGAAGTGTGAATATTGCCTCAATTTTTCGATATACGATTCCGTTAACGGAATCTTCATCAAAGAATTGTACTGCCAGTGCAATGTTCCGTTGTCGTGAAAACACACACACACAAACACACCAAGTCACCCACACAAATACACAGAAACTAAGATTGCTGGAGCGAGACAGCAAGCTACGGTAGTTACCGGAGCACAAAAGGTGACACCGAATCCACAAAAAAATGCAACTTATCGGCACAGTTAGTTGGATTGTCTGTTTCTGACATTGCATCTCTTTTTGGGGTTGGTGAAAGAATCCTTTATCCTACAAACCAACCCCGTGTCGTACACTCGGATCCTCCGCAGCTGCATTTTTTATGCTGTTTCTCAAGTCGCTGTTTCTATCAAAGACCTTATATATGGTATCTCCCGCTCTTGGCTTGCTTGCTATGGCTGAAAAATTAAGTCCGGCCCTCGCATAAGCTTAAGGATGTAGAAATACATCAATAAATTATCACAGAAATAAATAAATAGTAAAATAATATTGATTAATAAATGTATGTATAATGTAATTTTTATGTATATTTTTATGTATAAATATTGTTATTGATGCATATATTCATTTATTTATTTATTATTTTGGCAGACTTGGTCCTCCATAATAACGTTGTTTTCAAATGAAGTTGCTAAATGCCTCAACTCAATGATAACTAGAGATAAGCAAATTAAGCTTTGGTGAAGCACTGAATGACTTAGAAGAAGTGGTTTGAAAATGGGTTAATTACTCCATGCTTCAGTAACAGCGAGCTTGCCTGGTGAAGTGCTAAGGCTGCATCTAAATTATCCCAGCTAGATAGATAGTGGACAGGAGGCTTTAAGATGAGCAAAATAAATGTAGTGCACCCACCTATCCCCCCCCCACACACACACACAGACACACAAACACAGTGCAACATGCATACTAACAATGGCATATCTTATAAAGTAGGTTAATGTTTTTATACAGACTTGAGAAACCTATTACTATAGGCTGCTGATAGGTACAGTTCTATAACTCTACTTTGAGCCTAATATTTTATAATAATATCTAACAGCCAGGGCACCTCAGTATCGATCAGAATAAAGTTAGAATGACCTCTCTTCCTAGATGCTTCCATAGTAATAAAAATAAATTGATACGAACAAACTAATGTTTGTCACTGTAGAGGCTACTAAGAACCAAATGCAATGTTGTGCATTAAAGTTGTAATGCTTTGATCGAGCTAGAATTCAGACTCGAAATGAGGCGGTGCCAGTCCTGACTCTGTTCCAGTGTTGCGGTAACGCTGCGAACCACAACGTGATTCATTCAGAGAATAAAGCAGTTGCTGTTTCGTGCGTCATATGTCATGTGATTTTTCCATACCAAAGCAACCTGCGGAGCAGTGGTTCAAATGGAATTGTAGTTATTGGTTTGAAGCACGTCTCGAAACTTCAGTGTCAAATTGCCATCACTACTGATAACCTCATCGTAAATAGCCATCTTTGTTGTGACTGTGGCCGACTGGCCGGTAGCATGTAGATTCAACCGATGCAGTATAATGCTAATCAACCAATGGGCAGAAGTTGACCCCTAAAGACACATTTGCATAATGAGGCAGAACTGCATACAGAAATCAATAAAGGACGGAGAAATAAATAGAGTTGAAGAAATAAATAGGGTAAAAAAATACAAAGGAAGAATAAAAAACACAAAAATATTATAATATACACATAAATACATACATTTAAAAAATGTGTCATTAATAAATAAAGTTGAAGATTATAACGGACAATAAATAAATTAAAGCTACAAGCAGCCATTTGCGAAACCAAGCGCAAAAAGAGGATATGACATGCCAACATGGCTAAGAGTGGGAGACCAACAGTAGCATGAAGTAATTGGAGACATAAAACAGTCACTAATAATATGATTTAATGGGTGGTAGCTTTTGACCAGCAGGGGGAACTCTTTCGATACAGAGCATAACAGCCTCAGGTCATGCTTGTGATGAGATATGCCAAGGTTGGTCTGAATAAGATGAAGCGTTGTGTAGATACAGCCTTACAGCTGTATTCACAAGCGCTATGTTAAATTTGTTTGTGTGTTATTCAATAATGGTTGGGTTTATTAAAAAGCTTTTAATAACTTTTTGTCGACATGGTCTAAAGATGATCTGTTTCAATTTTCGTGAAAATCTGAAAAACGGCCTAAGAGGAGTTCGAAAAAGATTTTTTTTTTTCGAAAATTCAAAACGGCGGGAAAACTATCATGGCGGAAAATGACGTTGTAGGGTAAAATGGAATTGCTTGAGCTAGGGAATCGAGAGGAAAAAATAATTTTATTTCTAGCCCTTATGGTTGAAAAGTTATTAGCATCAACGACACCCAGCAATAAACATTTGAACAATTCATTTGACTACTGGGTGGTCTGGTGCTAGTCAAAACTTCTCAGGCTCCTTCAGGGTATCATAATGATGATCCATACCAAGTTTTGTAAAGATACGTTCATGCGTAAAAAAAATATAGCATTTTAGTACAAATTCAAAATGGCCGACACCTAAAATGGTCGACCTGTTAAAGTTGGATATCAGTCGACTCGGCATGATGCCCTGGATCTAAAAAGACAATTTTTATGATTTTTTGACAAAACGGTCAGAAGTAATAAGCTAAAATAGCCAGTTTTTCATATCACCGGACCAGCAGGTGGCCCTGCTCAGAAACATAGCATGCAAGTTTGGTCTGAATACAATAAAGCGTTGCGAAGATTAAGCCACACATCTCTTTTTGCCATCGCAACGTAAAAGTTGTTTGCGTGTAATTCGATAACGGTTGGGTTTATTCAAAAGCTTCTTAAAAAAAATTTGTCTTCATGTTCTGAAGATGATGTCATTCAATTTTCGTGTAAATCAGAGAGAAGGCCTAGGAGGAGTTTGAAAAAGTAGGTTTTTCAGAAAATTCAAAATTACGGGAAAATAATCATGGCAGAAAATGATATCATGGGGTGCAATCGAATTGTCTTCAGCTAGGGTATCAGAAAAAGAAAAAAAATACTCTAGCACTTACGGTTTAAAAGTTATTAGCATAAACATAAGTGAAAATTTGGACAGTTGGTGGCGCTAGAGGGATTGATTTAAAGACTTCAAATTTGTTATGGTGACATTTCAGACTGTCCTCTATCTGTATGCCAAATTTCAGACTTTCCCACAAGCAGTTCTATGGGCTGCCTTAGAGACACCAAGTCGGAAGAAGAATAATAATAAATTTTACCACTAGGTGGCGCTGTTTTGAAACTTCTCAGGCTCCTTCAGGTCATTGTACTGATAAACCATACTGACTTTCAAAACAATTCGTTCATGCGAATACAGCATTTTAGCACATAATTCAAAATGGCCGACATCCAAAATGGCCGATCTGGGAAAATTGGATATCAGTCATGGCGCCCTGAATCTAACGAGACCACTTTTATCATTTTTGGACAAACCGTTCAGAAGTTATAAGAAAAAATACCCTTTTTTCGTATCTCCAGTAGGTGGCGCTGCACCGAAATGCAGCATGTAGCCTCAGGTCATGCTTGTGATGACATATACCAAGTTTGGTCTGAATACGATTAAGCGTTGCGGCGATACAGTATTATGTCTGTTTTCGCAAGCGCTACGTAAAATTAGTTTGAGCGTTTATCAAAAAAGGTTAAGCGAATCAACTTTAATTTCATAACTTTTTGTCAGCACTGCCTGAAGATGATCTGGTGCAATTTTGGTGCATATCGGACAAACCGTCTAGGACGAGTTTGGAAAAGTAGGTTATTTGGAAAATCCAAAATGGCGGACATATTGTTATGACGGAAAATGACATCATAGGGTGTAATCGAATCATCATGAGCTCAGGAATCAGAAGAAAAAATAATTTTTTGATAGGCCTTACGGTTGAAAATTTATTAGCATAATATTTTTGAAACTTTGGACAGGTGGTGGTGCTAGAGGCAATGAGTTAGAGCCAGATAATTGATGTTGGGACTGTCCTGTATCAGAATGTCAAACCAAAACAACTTTCCCGCAAATGGTTCTATGGGCTGCTTTAGACGCCCAGTCGGAAGAAAAAGAATAATAACAAGAATGCTAACAGATACAATAGGTGCCTCCGCACCTTCGGTGCTTGGCCCCTAATAAGGTAATTATTACAGAGGTGAATAAATAAAGAAGCTAATTAAAAGAGATATTTACATTAATGTCTCATTATATAATTTACTGCCTATATTCATTTATTTACTGTATTTATTGTGCAATTAATCATATGCTTATTTATTTTTTGAGCATTTATTTAGTTATATATTTATTTCTTATTTTGGCAGACTTGGTCCTCCATACAATTCCACCACTGACCAGGAAAAACCTAGTTAAAAGTCAGTGGCGTGTTATTTATATGCTATTTTAAGGGTGCATGCTTAACCATAATGTAGCGTGTGCACAATGTGCATACACTTTGCTCCTCTCATCTACACAAATGCAGCAGTTCCCATTATTGCAATACATAATTATAAGGATCAATATTACGCCATGAGGGAAATCATTGTGGTGTCCGAAGATGTGAAGAAATAGGCATACATCTAGTGTACACATTTACCAAAATTATTCAGAATGATTTATTCGCACTAATTCATAGTTTTCACGTGACGTCACTGCATATGGGAACGCCCCCCTTGGCGGGCAAAACAAACTCATCTTCCATTGACGGTCATTGATCGAGAGCTTACCTTAATTTTAAAATGCCAGATAGTTGCTGCTCTATTGGATGCTCTAATCGAAGAGGAGACAGGAAAGGTTTGTCTTTGTATAGAATCCCGTCCGAAAAAGAAAATCCCGAGAGGAGGAGGTCATGGATTTGTGCAATTAGACGGGCCGCTTTCCCTGGGAAGGTTGCCAAAGAATGGCAGCCGTCAAAATACACTCGTATATGTAGCGAACATTTCATTACAGGTAAGATATCGTCAAAAGCAAAATTTTAGTGTTTATATTGTGTTGATAATCATTATGTAGGCAACATGTAATAATTGTAATGAATTATATATGGTCTATTTTTGTCTGCACCAATGAAACCAACTCCAGGTTTGTACAGCAAGCTAGTTTATCATACGTTGTTAAATCAACAACACTAATGAAGAAATAAGTTGGTGGTATAGGGTCCAGGTTTACTTATGAGTCTAATCAAAAGTGAATCATCATGGGTATTATTCACAAGTAATGAAATTATATATTCACTTGTTCATTCCTTTATTAACATAGGTCCGGTGTTATGAAAAACATTTTAGGAATGTTTGCACAATTCAAATCAGTAGTTCAGTATACGACTTCATCAATGTATGGAACTTATGATATTTACATTTAGCCTCTTGGATTTGTACAGGTGCCAAATCTGATGACCCGCTGTCCCCTGACTGGGTCCCATCGATCTTCTCCTACACACCCGTCACCAAAAAGAGGGAAAAGGAGCATGACATGGAAAGGTATGAGCAGTACAGTAGAATGCAGAAAAGAAGAGTGGAAGAGCAAGAGAAGCAAGATGCTGTGCTCAATTTAACCTCAATCCCAGAAGCTGAGCCAGCACCACCTGAGGAGGAACATCAAAATTGTGACAACAAATCATGCAAAGAAAAGATTAAAAGCTTAAAAAGGGAATGTAATAGCCTCAGGGAGGAAAACATTAGATTGAATGACATTATTACATCCATAACATTTGATGAATTATTGTTTGAAAAAAATGATGAAAAAGTGAAGGTAATGACTGGAATTCCGACTTATCAAAAATTACAAGTGGTGTTAATATTTGTGACATTATTCCTACAGAGTGGCTCAAACCTCTCTCCCTTTCAGCAGCTGCTGTTAACGCTCATGTGACTGAGAATGAACCTTCCCCTTTAACTGCTGTAAACGCTCATGAGACTGAGAATGAACCTTCCCCTTTAACTGCTGTTAACGCTCATGAGACTGAGAATGAACCTTCCCTTTTAACTGCTGTTAACGCTCATGAGACTGAGAATGAACCTTCCCCTTTAACTGCTGTTAACGCTCATGAGACTGA
>JACXGM010037216.1:0-11169 GCA_016801145.1 Umbra pygmaea
AAAGGGGGATGTAGTGATAAGTGAATGTCATCCTAACCACTAGGTGGCTGTAGTGTTACATAGCTATCTGATGTATATAGATATGGAGCAGTAGAGTAGAAGAATGTAGATTGAAAACCATGCTACTAAAAGTGTATGCTGTCACCGTAATTCAATAAATAAGCTAAGCTCATAGTAGTCTCATAAGTAACATTACAGACTGAACATGCGCAAAACTTTTTTTATTTCAGTAATCAATCCGCGGATCACGTGTGTGCCGAACCGAAGATATTGATCCGAACGGATCACGGATCAATGACGATCCGTTGCACCACTACTTAAACCTCATAGTGGTTATCCCAAACTTATATAATCGCATAGTGTATGTGCAGTATCTGCTTTACATTTTGATTAGTACTAAACAAATTCCTCTGTAGTAACATTCCTTGTCCTAATAATTGTTTAAACAGCCCCTTGAGTAATGTAGTCATATGGCAGAGTAGGGTATACCCGCATATGGGAGGCTGGTTCTGCAAGAAAGGAGGGTAAAGCTGACTCACTTGGAGGTCAAAGTAAAATTCATATTCAGCTAAAGTCCTTCTTTGAACAGAAAATCTGAGTCAACAATATTAATGACTGTTTTATGATCCTCATTAACACAAACCACCTCCTGACTGTTCTATGGGGAGATTAGCTCTGAATTTTTTATTGTTTGGAAATACACTGAATGATACTTTTGCACTCTTTGACTTCAAAAATATGGTAATTAGGCCAGGTTTGGGAAATGCACAATTCTTTCTGCAGGGAAAATACTAAGAACATCACATTTGGTTAATTATTTTTATTTACATGTGGACCTACCCACTATGGCCTTTGGACTCTTCTCCATTCTTTTTACCACAGCCCTAATAGTCTAGCTGGGCCTAGCTTGCCCACTTACTGTAGTTCTAATAAACAATAGGCCTGTTGTATGGGAAAAGCTTTGTTCACCATTAGAAAACATTGTTATTGCATTGGTCACTAAACTGATGGAATAGCTAGGAGTTAAACCACTGGTCAGTGCATGTGATATTGACTAAATTTAATCAATAATCTGTGTGATAAATTCCATAAGAGTTGCACCTCCCTCAAAGTTGTTTAGATGTGGTAAAGAGGTTGTTTTCTTAACAAGAAATTTCCTTTACAACTGGTACGAAACTTGAGATGCAAAAAACTTTAGTCTGCATTTCTACGAAATCGCCAAGACCACAAGAATCAAAGGAGCTTTGAACAGTTACATTTTTAATGTAAAACAGGTACAGTACATTCATGTGCCATATGATATGAAGTAAACATACCTTAACCCAAATAAAGAGCTGTGCAAAGATAACTCTGGTGTTGGTAAGGAGTGTGGATTATAACTATACCTTCTTTTTGCCACAACACTTTCCTCTATGTTCTTAATTTACTTTCAGAACACTACCTGTATGCCAAACAATATGGTGACATACAATATCAGAAAGGAGGCACATTTGACTAAAATGATTTGGAAGAGATCTACTGAAATGAATGTGCCCTTTTACCCATGTTAACTGGAGGTCAGTGCTGGTACATACAGTGGGGCAAAACAGTATTTAGTCAGCCACCAGTTGGGCATGTTCTCCCACTTAAAAAGATGAGAGAGGCCTTGTCTCTCATAGTTGAAGTGTACCTGTGATGAAAATTACAGGCCTCTCTCATCTTTTTAAGTGGGAGAACTTGCACAACTGGTGGCTGACTAAATACTTTTTTGCCCCACTGTACATATTGGTCAGACAGGGAGAAAGAGCCAGGGTATATAGATGAACAATAGTGCACAGTGGAAGCTGGTGGAAAATAGAGACTGAATAAACAGCAACAGAATTCTTCCAAAAGGCACTTAAAACAGGCTTTAAATCTCAGATTTTTCAAACATTTTACAAAGGGTAGTATTGCTCTTTTTTCTCATATACAGAACTTTATAAGTGGAAGTGTTTCAAATGCATAATGAATATTATGCCTCTTTCTTTATACCTAACCAACTATGAGGCTGACCCCCATCAAATCATGTAGCTAGGTAGTGGCTTCATATTAGCGACAATGTTATTGGGATGAGTGAATGTTAGACTCGTATTTTGTTTTATAGATTATCTTATTGGAAGATTGTTGTTATGGGAGATGAGACAGAATGTTTTTGGTCAGCTGGTCTGAGTACTTGAGTGTCACATAGTATTTCACTGAGTGATTAGGCTACTTGACCATGTGGTTACCAGGGAATGTTAAATGATTTCAAACTTGATTTTAGCAAATCAGAATGCAGATATTGCTGAATCAATTTTATAAGCATAGCATAGTTAACGCTTTGACACAATGTCATAACTCGTAATAACGGATGGCATAACTTTTTCCAACTTATATTACTGTCATTTAGTTGTTGTGAGACATATTGTTATTTTATGCATGGTTGTGACTGCTACATGAATGTGTCATGAAGGCCACAAAACCTACCACATAGGGCAAACTAATGAATTTATACTTAAATATTATGTTAATTTAGAAATGTCCATATTGTGGTCATTGTAAATCAGCACACATTGATGTCAAATTTTTACCTCAATGCCATTTTTCAGGAGGAAGGTGTGGGGAATAAAATAACTGCTAATGATCCACAGCATACCTCCTCATCTGTCAAATAGCGGAGTGTATTAGTTAGAGGATTTTGGGCTGCCACAGGCACTGCTTAATTTGACGATGTTACTGCCTGTGGAAGCAGCAGAGCTATTTCTGAAATGTATGGAAATATTGCTGGTATACAGCAAGAGAATGACTACATTGTAATTAGGGAGTTTTTCAAGGTAAAATAATCTAGAAAGTCCTTGACTGGTCAATTCAATTTTGGGAATGAAATCCAATTGAACATGTCTTTCATTTCTAGGTAAAAATGCCTGAAAACACATAACAAATGAAGATGGCTGCAGTAGAGACCTCGAAGAGCTTCACCAGAGAAGATAACCAGCATCTGATGGGATCTGATGATTGCATACTTCAGGCAGTTATTTCATGCAAATTAACACAACATTTAAGTCTTTCATTTGGGACAATACATCTGACTCAATATTGTTGGTGCCCTGAAATATTCTATATAATAAGTTTAAATTGTAATTTCTAAATTGTGAAAGACAAAACCTCCAATAAAACCACAGAATGTATGCTTAAATTTCATACTATTCAACATTTTGGGTAATTTAGAAATATTTACTGTCCTATTGAAGATGGAGGGAATTGTACAGTATGTCACTGACATATAACATCTTACTTGTGACGTTAGGTGGATGTTTCTTTTTTGCTTTTGTCACAAAATTAGCTGACTTGTCTTAATTGATGATGTACATTAACTGCTAAAAGCAGTAGTAGGATGAATTCTGAAGTGTACAGAAATATCTTGTCTGCACAGACACAACCAAATTCCTCAAGCCTCATTCAACAGTACTGTACTTCACCTTGTAGCTGGACAATGACTCTAAACATACTGCTAAAGCAACCAAGAAGATTCTCAGGGCCAGAAAAGTAACCTTCCAGACTTATCAAGTCAATCAACCAACCTGAATCCAATATAACATGAGTTACACTTGCTGAAGAAAAGACTGACAGCTAAAAAGCCCTGATACGAAAATGACTTCAAGATGGCTGCAGTACAGGCCTTGCAAAGCAACACTTCGGAAAATAACCAGAATTGTGACGTCTGTAGGCAGGGCCGGAGTGGGAAACATTTTCAGCCCAGGAGTTTCATGGTGCACCAGCCCATTTTGCGATGGGGTAAATAGTAACTGCAAATAATCTAATCACTTTACTTGTATTATTTCCTACTGTATATATTTCATTTATTTATTTACAGAGACAACTTAAATGTATATGCTAACACTATTAAACAAAATATTAGACGACTACAGTAAATACAGAGTCTTGACCAAATAAGGTAAATGTTAAGTTTGAAGAATGAGGTAAGATACTGCCCATTTCTTTTATTATGTTGTTTTTTCGCAATCGCTAGGACCCATTTCCCAGGTTTCTTTTTCAAAACTCTACACACAGTTCCACTAACCAGCTTTCAGTGTTGCACAGCAGTTAATTTCACAAACAAAAAAAGCACAAACTACAAATAATTCATACATCTCAAATCAACTAATTCTTCCATAACTCTAGCAACAGTTGTCACCCAACAAGCACACTGTCTATCATAAAACAATAACCTAAGCAAAAATAACATATTATTTCATTACAAAACAAGAATGACCCCTATCCACTGTTTAGAATTCAAATGCAGAAGACAGGGTTACCATTCACATCACATCTTATGTCATCTTAGGGAATACACCTCACTTATGAGGGCAATACACCTCACTTATATTCTGATGAAGTATAGTAGCCCTAATCTCATTTGAGACTACAGCTCTTGATTGTCCTCTCAGTCTACTTCCACCACCCAAACACACTCCTTTTCCTCCACCAGCCACTCTTCTTCCTCTGTCAGACACTTCACTTTCTCTGATTGGGTCCAGGTTGACATTACAGTACAAAATTATTACTAAAGTAAGATCTCTCTTTTTGTATAGATGGTAATGACATTGAAAAACTAACACCTGAAATGTTAATACAGGACTTTTACCAAAGTACAGATTTCTGAGGAGATTTTACTTTTATTCCAGTAGGCTATATGTGATAGCCTAGGCCTACTTTATTCACTAATCAATAGCTTCTGCCTGGCTCAGCCCTGTCAGAAATGTCAAATATGCATGAATGAAAATCCTGTTTTTTAATATAATAATATGCACTAACTCCTGCCTTGGTGTTTCAGTATTGCAGCCTGCCTCAACATAACTGTTTTGCATCCCTGTTTGTCTCATTATTCTCTAAAGAAAAGTTTACAATGAAAATTATATGGTTATGAATGATGGCTTACCGTGTGTTGTCTTTCACTGCACCTCGTTCATTCTCTTATTAAATAAGTTAAATGAGCTACTTTGACAGTTAGGCTATACATTTGAGCTACACAGTTAGCTAGTTACATGTAATACAGTAACTTTGCAGTAGCGTACAGTACATAACCAGAGCTCTTGCATGCTGGCTAACTACTGACTGACTGTAGAGCTATATAGATAGACACCTGACTGAAATATCAGCAACTATTTACTTTACCGTTTTGAAAACTCATTTTCCAACAGTCTGCTCTGTTTTGGAAGAGTTTTTCTATTTCGAAAACAGGCGCAGGAGTTAGCTAATATACTGTAGTAGCTAATAGACATTATTAAGTTATTTTGTCTGGCAACGCGTTTGCTTCGTCTCTCTGCCGTCACGCGCACTCAGGAGCGAGGAGAACAGACTACCGGTAAATTAATCACGCGCAGGGAGTAAACATTCGTAATTCCACTCTTTGGCAAAGAGGTTGGTGCGATTATAATTTAGATAAACATTATTAACATAATTATCGTTTACCCACTTAATATTTAATAAATTAAATGACATTCCTGGTCTGGTGACCCATTCTATTTTGAAGGCTCGTTTGATGTGCACCGTGGGAGCGTAGCAGCTCTTGTGTTTGTGTGTGACGGGAGAATGAGAGGCCCGCTCAAAGAGTGGGCCGCACTACCTCACATCTGCAAGCAGGTGGCCCAGTCCGAATTGCAACAACTATAGCGATTATTAATAGTTTTTCACGAACCACTTTACCGGCACAACAACTAGCGGCCCACCGGGAATTCTCCCGGTTCTCCCGATTACCCACCCCGGGCCTGTCTGTAGGTTGCAGACTTCAGGCAGATCATTGAATACAATTTGTGTGTGTGACCAAGTACTAAATATGACAACTTTATTTTAGATTACATTAATTTATTAATTACATTTGGTCACTAAAATGGGGGAGACTATATAAATACAGTATCTCACAAAAGTGAGTAAACCCCTCACATTTTTGTAAATATTTGATTTTAATCTTCATGACAACACTGAAGAAATGACACTTTGCTACAAGTAGTGAGTGTACAGCTTGTATAACAGTGTAAATTTGCTGTCCCCTCAAAATAACTCAACACACAGCCATTAAGGTCTGAACCGCTGGCAACATAAGTGAGTACACCCCTACGTGAAAATGTCCAAATTGTTAGGGGTGTACTCACTTTTGTAAGATACTGTAGTTCCCACAGTCAGAAGACATTCACTGTGTATTGGCAGTGTTGTGAGAGAAGAAAAGTTGGGTCCTGTTCATCAGGAGATCTTTTTCAGATATGATATGGACTATTATTGAACTTGATTGTCATGATTTTTATAAAAAACATGAAGTCTGACTCACTGTCTAAATCAGCTTAAATGTAAAGAGTGCTCTGGCCCTGTTCTGACTGGAATCAATACATCTGTCATCAGCCCTGTGGGCCTGAACCATGATGTCTGTTCCTGATCCAGGGATGTGCACAGGTACGGGCTATTGTTGCCCGGGCAACAGCTCGTTTGCGCTGATTGGCTGATCTGCCCCTCTGGAGAAATACTCTTTTTTTGTGGCTGCATCGATATGATAAGCCCATCATTAGTAAATTTAAATAAAATAAAATAGCAATATCATCCAGTTCTGTGTTAATTTATTTTGTCACCATAATGTCAGCGTTGCCCTCTGCCTATAGTCACATGACATTGTTTGTATTCTCATCAGGCCGGCGGTCTATGGGTGCACTGCGAGTGAAGGAGAGTGTGAACAATAGAAATAGAATGGATAGAAAAGCCATTGAACTGCTTGGCGTGGTCATTCAATTAGTACACAACAAAATGGCCATTGTTATTAGTTGTCACGGTGAAAATATGCAAATCAGTTTAATGCAAAAGTAGGCCGCTAGATCTTTGCAATGGAATGGTACACATAAAAATGGCTGCCGCTCTGACCATTCTGCTACATTGATTTGAATTGGAATGGCCTTTCTATCCATTCTATTTCTATGGTGTGAACCCACCTGTTTTCACGTGACTTTTTGAAGTTATGGAGATAATGACAAATGCCCTGTGAATAGTTAAAAAATATATATCCACTTGTGTCTCGAATAATGTGCAGCTTCAGCTTGTAACGTTTGCATCATTGTTGCGCTACCTTGCTTTATGATGTTCACAATAGTTTTCTTAAAATAAAAGGGAAATTGTAGAACTTATTCAGAATTATATTATAAAATTTATTTTGGAGACAGTCTCTGCTGAGCATTGACTTAGCTTTATAGTTTGATAGGAGAAAGATACATCTTGCCTTGATCACATCAATAACAATGGTGGGGAGGCATTCATTATTGGTAGCATTGTTATAATGTGTGATAGCAATAGTAAGATCTTGCTGCCGTGACTAAACTCATTTTATAGTTAAATGGTGGTTAAACTGTACTGTACTATATATCTGTGGTATAGTACTGTAAATAAACATAGGATTTAAAATGTTGATCGCTTTTTTGAGCGTGTATGAGAAAGTGACTGCGGGGTGTGCCCTTTTTTCATGTTAGAGCAATATCCCCTCCAACTGTCTGTGCATGTCCCTGGTCTGACCCCTGATATAGCTCTCCCTGAAGGATAGTCCTTTTGTAGTTGTCCATAAGAGAGTGTATTCAATTAACAGACCATCCAGATGCTGCAAGCTGTCGGACACAGTGACTGAGAGCAAAAAAACAACACAGCCTTCCCTACTCCATCCACAGCCACTTTGAGAAAGCTCATGTCTTTGTTGCTTGGTGACCACTTAGAGGCAAACAGAAAAAGAGTAAGTAAAAGAAAAGAGGAAAAGTAAATGTAAAACAAGAAAATCTTCTCACCTTCTTGTCCTCAGTAGTATTTCCTTTGACCGGTGTCATTAACTCGCTGTGGACTGTAACCCTGGTTACCTCCAATGAACAGCTTTTATACTGACTGCTTTTTTACTGAAATACCAGTCTACATTCATAGCTTGACAATAGACTGGAAATACCCCACTGTTAACTTTCCAACAGAAGATACGTTCTCTGCTCCGGTTTGCACACTATACTCTCAGAATGAGGCTGGCATACACCCTCCCCTTTTTCTGGAGTTTATGGTTGAGCTCCACCACCACCCCACCTCTCAGTAAGGTTCTGCCCTGTCTTTCTCCCTCCTTCTACTATCCTGCCCCCTGCTGCTTAAATGGCAACATCACAAATCAGGCCAAATGGCTTTATCATTGATGATTGGTCAATAACAGTCTTGAAATTGGCCAATAGAAATGCTAGAGTATAATATATCCCAATCAGAGCACATATGCAAACGTTATGGGCATATTGAGATGAATAAGGATGGGAAATACAAGAGGTGGACTAAATAACACAAACACTACATGGAAAAGGGCTGTTACCTTGAAACAACAAAATCACAATTAAAAATGCAGCAGACGTCACATTAGGTTGATTACCAATTTGCAGTAAATCATTGTCAGCTATAAAATAGGTCTTTAAATTAGCACTCTGATTTATGAGTTTGCAAAGCAACATGTGGCAACTAACAAGAGTTCTAAACAGGCCAAAACTTTAAAAGGCATGTACTGTATTGAATGTAGAACTTTATTTCATATTCATTAATAGCTATAAAAATGTAGGTCATGTGATCAAGTCAGGGTAAGATAATAATACACATTACAAGCTTGACTGAATGTCTTGACTGACCTAGTTCTAAGGCTCTATTTTGGATACTAAGCACATTTACTGGATGAACAGGCTTTTCACAAGGCGACACATAGAAAATTGTACAAAACAAGACATTCTTACATGTTTACATTTCCGGAGCCATGGAAATGTTTCTACAGTATGTTTACCCTAACCGTAACCTCAATAACCTAGCAGGTTATGCCTGAAGTAAACATTCCCCAAGTACTTTAACTTGTAACTGATTGGTCTATTATTAGAAATGTTCCGGTAAACTGAGTAACCTGACGGGCGACTGTGAAACTGTGAGTTTTAAGCCTTGTCACCCAAGTGGTGTCGAAATGTATTTATGAAGTTGTGTTCTTATTTTCAGTGTGTAAATCTTTGAACTGTTTCGAAGAATTGTGTATTAAACAAAATGAAAAACGGGGACAAATGGAAAAGAGAAAAAAATCTGTTCTCCTAGAATGTTGTCAAAATATAGGGGACGGGAAGGGTGGGATAACCATGTTTGGAGGAATTATTAAGCAATGTTTTCTTTTTTGGGGAGGGGCATTTATAAAGTTCTAGGTGTTTCAGATAAAATGAAACTGGAGAACTGTTTCACCTCCTGTAAAATGTAACATCTCTGATCCTTCAATAAAAAGATTAATTAAAAAAAAGAAATGTTCCGGTAGAATGGAGATTCATTACATATGAAAGTTCACATTTAAATGGGAATATTCGTAAGTCTGTCTACCTAATTTCCATTATGTACAGTTACCCATGTATTACCATGAGAACAGGTATGAACAGTGAGTGACCTGGCCTGCTGACAGATATCAGGATCATGCATGAGGTGAAATTTAAAATCTAGGAAAACTCTAAGCAATCCTTACTACTATCGTCTGTGATCAGGAAAGTGTTTCTGTAGTTCATTCTTTCTCTTTATTCATTTTTTGAAGAGCACGTTTAATTACTTCACTATTCACTATAAATGGATCAATAGGCCTTAACGGTGCATCTCCAGCAAAATCTGTTCTAGAATGTAGGTTGTTCTTTTCTTTATGTTTTTCTCTTTTCAAGCAGTCAACCTGCCTTTTGCCCTGTAGATCTCAGACAGAGCAACCAATAGTCACCTTAAAATCTATACTTTACCTATACTCAAGCTATTAGCTTGTTTTCTCAGATTTCTTTATAGCATGCATTTTTTTATTACAGTGACAATTGGTCATGGGTTTTGATTTTTCTATATATTTTCAACATTCTTTTTAAAATAAATTGATAGTGTAATGACTTTGTTAATTAATTGACTTGGAAATTAACATAATTGCTACCATTATAATAGTGCCACAGTTAAGAATAGAAGAACAAAGCTTGAACCTATATTTCATTTTAGCCAAATTTGTAATTTCTAAAATGAAAGCCACAAACAAGATAAAATTTAATGAAGTTAATAATTTGAAAATAATTTACTAAAGTGTTGTGATTGACCTACCCTGCCTCTAGTTTGAGTTAATTCTTTCCTTGAGCAAAGATTCTTGTTAAGTTCCTACCTCTGAATACTGACTATCCAACACGGTCTCTGGGGACCTTTGATGGAGATTTTAAGGTTGGGGAAAAAATGGTTACGGTTAGGCATTCAAGTACTTGGGGTTAAGGTTTTGGTTAAGGTTTTAAGTGTGTTTACAAAAACAATAAACACCTGGGCCCGTATTTATCAAGCTTCTTACACTGTAAATCCGAATTCGCTCAGTCAACCTAAAAATTTTTTGGAAACTGCTTGCACTCAAAACTTTTAGTTTTGTAAACTATGGTAACATGAAAATATTGAGTACACTAGACACAAAATAAATGTGTCACATGACCCTTGTTTGACTGTGAATTTATGTCTGATGAACTTAACTTTTTAATCATACAACATAACTGATTTATGTTTTCTGAGCATTCAATTGTATGTCATATACACTCAAAAAAATTACATTGTTCCAACAAAATATAATTAGTTTTAAATGATTTGTTGTAATCTTGTTATATGAACTTGAATTCATTTAGTCAAGACTACGTTGTAGTAACATAAAATTATTAAGTACAATATTAAGCCACACCTCCAGTAAAATGTCCCAGTATACATTGCCTTGTGTTACCTCTGGTTCAAACCAAATGGTTCAACCCATAATGGTTTAACCCTACAGGCAAATCACCTTTCCTGTAAATGTAAAGGGAATTCCCTTTTGGAATCCAGTTTCAGTTATGTCAGCAAGATGGTAATCCTTAGGTATCTTGAACAGTCATGACAGTTGCGGGTGCAAAATAATTTTTCATTAAATTATCAGATTATTTAAGAGAATGTATGCATTTGATATTAGTTTAGCAAGGGTGGAATTAATTAGTCAATATCCATACAAAACACTAAAATAATTAAACAATTCCATCATTTCAACATACAGCAGAGCATGCTGGGAAATATCACATGAAAATTATGACTGCTTGTCAAATGAACATAAAAACATTGAGTATACATTTTAACTACCAGTTACTAAGT
>JACXGM010037217.1:0-11168 GCA_016801145.1 Umbra pygmaea
AAAAGTATATTTAAATATACTTGAAATGTATTTTATTTATCCTAAATATACTTCTAATATATTATTTTGGTATGTATATTTTGAAAGTATACTTCAAATATACTTAAATACATTGAATACATACTTATGGTTAACCATAAGTATACTAGAAGTATAATACTGGAGTATAATTTAAATATACTTTTTTTTTACTTGGGCATGTTTGGCAGGAAGAGAGCAGGCCTGGATGTGGAATATTAAGCCAATCCTAGATTCAGTTTTGGACTGGAGATGGTTAATGTGGGTCTGGAAGTAGAGTGAAAGTCTAAAAAGACACCTAGGTATTTGAAGGTGTCCACATACTCTAGTTCAGAAACGTCCAGAGTGCTGATGCTCGTTGGGCAGGCAGGTGCGGTGAGTGATCGGTTAAAGATCACGCGTTTAGTTTTACTAAAGTTTAAGAGCATTTGAAGGCCACAGAAAGAGTGTTGTATGGCATCAAGGCTCTTCTGGGGATTTTGAACACAGTGTTCAATGTAGGGCCAGGTGTATAGAGATTGGTGGACATCTTTGTAGAGGTGTAAGTCGCTCTGGATGAGAGCATCAGCTAAATGACTAAAATGTAACATGTAGGTGGGTCAGAGAGTCGCCAGCAGCATGAGCGATATCATTGATAAGGATATAGAGAAAAGAGAGTTAGCCTGGAAATCGAACCCTGAGGATCCCGCATAGAGACAGCCAGAAGTCCAGACCTTCTGACTTATCACACTGAACCCTATCTGAGAAATATTTGGTAAACCAGGTGAAAAAGTCATTTGAGAAACCAAGGCTATTGAGTCTTTCAAAAAGGACACAGTGATTGACAAAGCCGAAAGCATTGGCCAGGTTGATGAATATGGCTGCACAGTATTGTCTTTTTTTCAATGGCAGTTAGGATGTTGTTTATGACCTTGAGCATGGCTGAGATGCACCCATGACCAGCTCAGAAACCAGAGTGCATATCAGAGAAGCTCTGGTGGGATTTGAAATGGTTGATAATCTGTTTATTGACCAGGATTTCGAAGACCTTAGAGGCAGGACACGATGGAGATGGAGAGGTCTAGCAGTTTGGGTCTAGAGTGAACCCACCTTTGAATAAGAGGTTGACTGCCGCAGCTTTCTAGTCTTCAGGGATCAGAGATGAAGCAAAAGAGCGCTTGAACAGGCTAGTAATGGGGGATGCAATAATTTATTTGTACAGTTTTAGAATGGAAGGGTCCAGATTGTCAAGTCCATCTGAAATGTAAGGGTCGAGATTTTGCAGATCCTTCAGAACAGCTGTTTGGATTTGGGTGAAGGATAATGTGGGGGGCTTGGGCAAAATGCTAAGGTGGCTGCAGGGCCTTTGGTCAGAGTGGGGGTTGCCAGATGGAAAGCATGGCCCGCCATAGCAAAATGCGTATTGAAATTCTCATATATAGTGGATTCAATCTCCCATGGGCAGAATGTATATTTCATAGACTCTGCCAGCAGTTGCTTAAAGAACTCAAATAATGATGTGTTGTTCTTGGATTTGTTTTGTTATTGTCACTGATAATTTGGACAAATCACGATTAGGCTACAGAGGTGCTTAGACATGAAGATGGAACAACCCATTATCACGGCCAAGCATGTAAAACACATGCTGGTCCAGCGTGTCAGTGTCACGCTTTGCCTTGCCTTGCCCAAGCATGTAATACACTCTGATTCAGGCTCGCCGGGGACGAAACCACTCAGAAACGTTGCCGTTAACTCGATCTAAGCCTTACCCAAACCTTAACCACTCAGAAACCTTGCTGTTATCTTGATCGAAGCCTTACCCAAACCCTAACCTTAACCACTCAGAACCCTTGTAGTTAACAGCATGCAACATGTATTACATTCTAATGTATTGATTGGAAACATGGTGACAGTGAGTAGAAAAAAGATGTGTGCAACACGTCTGCATCGTTTTGGAATAGAAAACAAATACGTGCAAAGTGTCCAGCTGGATTTGAACTTGAAAGCTCCGGGATGTAAGTTGCGCGTTAATATGTCCGTCCACCATCCCCATCCTACCAACCTGTTAGATCTACACAATTTACACTCTGCTACGTCACCATGCAATTTGAAAAGAATCGCATCCTGCTGGTAGAGCACCTTTGTAATGCGTTTAATGTTCACACCATGGCAAGGGAAAGCGTGACACTGAAACGCAAAACCCAATTCACCAGCGTGTGTACTATTACACGCTTGGCCGTGATACTGGGTTGGATGTAACACAACCAATGCCGAATATATTGGAAAGGGTATGGATTAGGTTTTGAATTTCCTTTTTGCGCTGATCAACGCAGGCTGGTAATAGCAATTTGTATAGCATATGGACACAGAAGATAAATGAAGCAATTTACTAAATTATGCAAAACTTATAACTGTGTTTCAGAGATTAAAGTGGATTTACCAACAGTATTGGAGATAAGAATCATGACCTTTTTCCAGAAAGATGGAGAGCAGACCGTCCCCTGTAGCAAGCATCTTTGCCATCTACGACTAACATGGCAGTGAGAGCCAAGCAACACAGAGACACACTGCAGTTACTTCATGTCAGACAATGGTGCAGTACATTCTCAGTGGAACATGATCGATATTGATAGACATGTAGCATGTCCGTAAACTTCATTTGTGTAAATATATTTGTTATTTGTTGTTTTTTAGGGGGAGGTGTTTAAGAAGTTTTTTTATGTAAAAGTTTACATCCTTCTTTTGCAATTTGTTATTAGATTTAATTAACCAGGTGATTTGAAAGTGAATATTAAGTGACATGGTATTTCTCTTTGCTCATGGGATATACCACAGCTAACTACAATGTCCAGGCACTCAGTCTTGCGTCGTGATTTGTTTCATTCTGCTAAACTTGTCTGGGAGTGTGTTGTTTCCATCTCCTGGCAGGAGTAGGTGTTTATATTTTGCAAATCACAAAGTATTCAAGTTAACCTCAAACCTACAACACCTTATACATCCAATGATAAGTAATATATATTTTATTATATCTGTGCAGTTTAAAAAGGTGAACATAAAAGGTGCATTAACGAAAGAAATGCAAACTGAAAATCTAAATGGTGAAAATCAATCAAACATGCATTGAAAAAAACAACCAATGACAAAAAGTTGCTGGCACAACACCTGATCATTCTTCTTTTTGTTGCTGTAAATGGCCGTAACCTCGCTTTATAATTCATCCATGATTTCTTCGGTCCAGGTTTCAATCTTGGGCCATTGATTTAAGCCACAGCGTAGGGGCAGTGTCTCTGCTAGAAAATTGGGACAGCACCTGCTTCATGTTGTAAAGAGTGCTGGCTGTCGCTTCTCCAACCTGAATGTAGTCATTGTTGTGCTCAATGTACCTGCCCCTTCTCTTGTAACTACTTGGTCTGGGGGTCAGACACAGGCTCTGCTCACTGGTGCTGGTACTCTGTAATGCTCTGGGTGAGGATGTCTTAGGGAGGCTCTGCTCACTGTAGCTGGGACAGTGTTGTTTTGGAGGCTGATCCCAGAGCTCAGACATAGATGAGGGTTTTACAATTGGCTGGCTATAGCTGTCCTCATCAAAAGTAACCTAAAGAATTGGAAAAAAATCATTTAATAACAAGTGCATTGATTGCTGTTAAGTAAACTGGATCTTAAAGACTGTGGGAGAAATACATTGTTAACCATGTACACCTTTGGTGTCTGTTTTCAAAAATGGAGATAGTGTATACATTTGATGTTTAAATACCTGGGGGGCATTTTAGAGACAGAGGCTCTGCGTCTATTATGGGAAGCCAGAAAGTCCAGTCTCTGAAGAATCCAGGGCCCGTATTTATCAAGCTTCTCAAAGTGCCATTTTAGTCTTAAGTGCTGAGAATTGACGAAATGTACTCCTACTCTCAAACTTAAGTGTAAAAGCAAGTTATCAAATTTCTCAAAGCTAAGAATCACCCTTACTCTCCCAGATATTTAAGACCGCTCAAGAGGTATCTCAAGTGGTTAAGATTTGCCAGTAGGGGCTTGTGATGGCGTAGACAGAGACGTGCGCAAATCTTTTAGGAGAGGAAGAATGTTTTTTTATTGTTTGACGCTGCTTAATTAATTAAAAATGGTATTGTTTGGACAGAGCAAGCATCATCTTCATCAGCGACTGAGTGAGGAACGTAATTTCACTAGTGACATTTATGCAGCAATTCATTTTCAGATGAATTGAAGGTGGCGATTATGCTTCGTTTGCAAGGCAATGCTGATGATTTGGCCCATCACAACCGTCAATAAGACGAATTGTAATGGAAACAATTATTGCACTTACAGCTCAACACATTGTCACGCGTTTCACTGACTTCCCAAAAACAACCCGCATAATCCAACAGAAGCAAACACAATTCATGCATATAGCCGGCTTCCCAAGAGTAGTAGGCGCAATGGATGGCACTTACATTAAGATCATTGCTCCCAGCGTCAACGAGAATGTTTATATGAATAAGAAGAGTTACCACAGCATCAACGCACAACTTGAGTTTGATGCAGACTACAACATTTTGGATGTGGTACCCAAATGACCTGGGTCTACCATGACGCGCGATATTGAATGAAAGTGGCCCGAAGCAGCTGTTTGAAAGGCACTTTCTGCAGCCGGAGGATACCCGCTCGTGGCTGCTCATCCCTTTCCATATGCCACTGACAGAAGCCCAAATGAACTACAACAGGTAGCCTTTTTGTAAGCTATTTATTCACAATTGTTTTATAGTTTATTTATAGAACACTGGATCCTAATATAGGGGATATATAATATATCCCTTCACCGGGCACATCGTATCACACAAATTGTGGTGGAGAGGGACTGGCCAGTGGAAGCGCAGATTCCACATTCTCCACTCAGAAATTCAAATACAGCAAGCAGTGTTTTTTATTCTTTCCAGTTCGGTTTTTGTTTTGGAATCCATCCAGTCTAGGCTATAGGCAGGTCAGTTACAAGTACATCTATTCAGTGATTGGATCTTGCCTATGTCGTCATCCAAAATCCCGTTTGCGGCACAGCAAAGTGTCGTGAATCAGCTCTAAGACTGACACTTAAGATTTAGTCCTACACTTCACTAAAAGTAGGACTGAGATGTTTGATAACTAACTTTTAAGCGCAGCTTTGAGCCAGGAATTTTCTTACTTTTAAGTCTTAGCAGTGTTCTTAAGAGTAATTCTAAGAAGCCTGATAAATACGGGCCCTGATCTTTCTTGCTGTGTCCACTCCACCAGCACTACCTGAGGATGCTGCCTTTTTTGCCTCAGTGTCTTCCACCTGGCCTGATGCTCCTCACTAAGATATCAGTTGGGAATAATGGAGTAGAAAAATTTAGTGATTTTAGAAGGATAGAAAATGAATAGTAGCTAGTTACATAGCAGGCACAGCAGCCAAAACATTGTAAACAAAGACAGCTATAAATGGACAACTCCATTTGTAGTGTATGTAGTAACTCCCCTAAATTTAGATCACATGACTCTTTTAAAAAAAGGATTCATTTGAGGTAGGGAAGATGAAAACGATTCTCACACTGACATTTTGACTATTCAGTATTGCTTGACACCCACACACCAATTTTTTGATGCAAATTACAGACTAACTGGCCAATTATCATGTTCAAATTTTAAATAAGTAGTAATAAAAATAAAAATCTCAACATGTCACATCTCCTCCTTTCTGTATTATTAATAAGCCTTCTCTCCCCAGGTGAAATTTAACTAGCTAAGGTAGATTACATAACATAACATAGCTATTGACTATACAAAAACAAAGCTGCATAGCAAGTTAAATTAGTAAATGAAAGGTAACCTGTAAAGTCCAGATGACGTCCAATAATCTGTGAAAGAACTCATTTGATAAGCATTTATTCCACATCTTTGTAGCACTCCTCTTTTCTTCTTCCAATTCTAGACACTTGTTCTCCTTCTCCTGGTCCTTCTTCGCTCACTTTCATTGACTTTTCCCCCCATGTTCTGATTGGCTCAGAGGTAGCGACCAGCGTCTGGATTCTCATAGCGATTCAATTGGTAGAAATCAGATGCTATCGCTATCAGTGGGTGGTGGAGATTAACACAGCGGAGGAAAACTGGTCGTAACACCAACAATCGCTGTAGTGAGCCTCTGCCCTTTAGCTTGTTATATACTGTATACAGTGTATATATATCCTGTTCACAATCTGCTCACATCCTACATTGTTACAGTTTAAAAAAATGATGGGGGTCTGTAACAGGCAGCAACAGTGAGAGACTTATTTTAGAAAATTTGTTTGTTAAAAGTAGATGCTCAAATTGTTTGGATAGAGAACTGGAAAGAATAACAAATCTTTGTTGGCTATCTCTACAGTAGATTGTAACACTCCCTCCTTTAGCATAGGATTCAGACATGGCAAGGATATTGGGATTGGCTAAATGTGCAAGAGCAGTGAATAAATCGATTGCATGAAACTAGCATTTTTACAGTTACAGAAGTCAACAAATCCGAGCACCTGGGAAGTAGGGATAGCACTGTGGGCTACCGGGCCTGGGTTTAGTCCCTGAGGAGCAGAGTAAGAGAAGAATAAGGGTACTGCAAATGGTTTTGAGAATTGGTCATTTGGTACGTTAGGCAAAGTTAATATATTGATAGATTTTAGAGCAGATTAAAATACATTCAGAGACCTATGGGCAGATAAGTATATGGGAAGATGTCTGTGCAGTGCAGGGGAAATAAGGCATTGAGTAACAATGAAAGAGGTTACATTTTTGGAAAAACCTGTTAAACCAGAAAAGGTCTCTGAGAATGTGGAATTAAAACAATAATAGCTTTAATAACAGAAACAACAATGAACAATACATATTGACATGAAATGCACAGATATTGGTGATAACTTTAATTATGGAGAGCGCTGCGCGTTCTCACATGCCTATGTTTGAGACTGAAGCCTAGTATATAGCCTAGCTGATAGTCAAACAAAGATACTGTGATAGGAATATCATGGTAAATAAGTTGTTGAGGCGCTACAATAGTCAGTCCAATAGTTCATAATTTGGGGCTCTACCTGCCGGTACCCGTAACATCAGCAGGCCAGTCCAGTTGGATTGGTTATCCTATGGATTGATGGTACACTGCGCAGGATAGCTATCATTCTCTGGGCTGTATGCTGTACAGATCTCCCAGAGGATAAAGACAGAGGTATAGATTTGTGGGTGCGAGCAAGGACAACTGACACAAGGTATACCATATAAAACAAGGACAACTGACACAATGTGTATTGTTTAACAAGGCCAACTGTGACACCAAGGACAACTGACACATGGTATCCCATATTAAACAAGGACAACTAACACAAGGTAAACAGTTTAACAAGGGCATTTATTTATTCCACATAGTAAATATGGTGAAAGGGGCTGGGTGCATAAAAAGCAATGAAATTAAAGGTTTAAACCCCACCCATTTCCTGTCTTTCCTGCATAACACACAAAGCTACACTAAGCTGGCACACTGTCAGGCACCATAACCAAACAAACAGGTGGTGGTCCGACCAGGTCTTACATAGTGAGGACGAACAAAGTAATAACCTATGGGTGATATTTGCCAGCGGGCAGCTTGCTTAAACACTCCCAGGTTTGTTCATCTTCCCCCTGGAAAGAAATTAAAAGAAAGGTTCATAATATATGTATTAACAAATAACAGAAACAAAACTATTACAGACAATACACCCCAAACCAAAACCAGCACTCTCTCACTCACACACAGCAGAAAGCACACAGTATAGCACCCAAAACCAGCACACTGACCAAATATTTTATACCCAGAGAGAGCGAGAGTAATGAAACACCAGGGCTTACACAGGCCATTGATTGGCTGACAAAGTCCTAGCAGCTGGCTGCACTAACAAGAGGGTGGGACTCGTAGCCGGAATTAGCCCCATCTCGTCCAATCAGCTGCTGAGGACAGCTACTGCTGGAAACATACAGACAAAACACACACAACACAGAGCATAGCACAACATTAGACTGTTGGACATAACACCTATACAGTTGCAATCAAAATGATTCAACCCCCATTGTAAATTGTGTTTATTGGAAAAATGTAATTTGTAATAAACAAATCAAACAAAAGCAATTGAAATAGCTCAACAAAACAAATGCATTAAGTGGTTTCCTGAAAATGCAAATCATTATGACTTATTCAGTCTCAAAATTATTCAATCCCCTGAATAGAATCCCTCACAACAGCACAAATATGCAAAACAGATGTTATCTAAAGCACACATGATACAATTAATTAAGGGCTTTATTAGTTGTACCAGGTGTTTTTGAGCTGGAACACATGACATACCTGAACTGGCTAGGGGTTTGTTGAGTGTCACGTTTGACTGTGTGAGAAACATGGCTAATTCAACAGAATGGTTAAAGATTCATTGCCCTTCACAACAGGATACAAGGAACAGGATACAAAAAGATAGCAAAGCCACTGAATGTCCCCAGAGACACCGTTGGAAGCATACTTCACAAGTTAAAAGTGAAGGGGTCAGTGATTACACTACTTGGATGGGGCAGAAAATGGAAGGTATCAACAGCTGCAACCAGATTTCAGAGATGGCAGGTTGTGAAAACCCCTTGAGTGACTGTAAAAGACCTGCAGCAAGACTTGGTGGCAACAGGCAGTGAGGTTTCAGTGAGCACAGTAAGGCTAAGATTCCTCAGGAGGCTGATGTCTGGCTATGCATCTCGTTTGCAGCAGGTCATAACGACAATAGGGTGCTCTACTAAGTACTAATGATGCTTGCCATGAAGGGTTTAAAGCATTTTGAGACTGGAGAAGACATCATCAGTTGCATTTGCAGAATTTGGGGAAACCACTTGATGCATTGTATTGAGCTATTTCAATAGCTTTTGTTAGATTTTTTCAATGCAAAGAGATGAAAGTCTGTACATTTTGACAATAAATCCAATTTTCAATTGATTTTGAATAATTTTGATTGCAACAGTAGATGTATATCTGTCGGGGGATCCGGGATATGGTGAAAAAGAACAATTCTAAATCAACAGATTATGGTGAGTCAGAGGAAAGTATGCCTAGATTGTAGGGAAGTTGCTTGGTGAACATTAAAATTTGAAATGCAGATGGACAGAGACAAAAAAGACAAAAGAGAGACTATATATACACAGGACACAACAAAGACACATCTGCACTGGATTCTGACATCTTGGACAATGATCCTCTCATTCCTTATCTCAATGTAATGTAGGACTGAGACAGTGGTGATTACAGTCCTACTAAACAGTAGTGTGTAATTAGGTAGGGACACAGTAGATGTGGTAAATGAGCTAGGGTTAAAGTTCATTTGATTATTTAGGTATTATTTAGGAGTTGTTTAATGAGGTTACGATATATCTTATCTAAGTTGGGGTTACAGCAGATGAGTTAAATAAGGTTGGGGTACAATAGACATTAGTAAGGGTTACAGTAGATTTTTAGAGTAGTAAGGGTTACAGTAAATGTGTGTTGAGGTAGAGTTACTGGTGGGGTCCGATTGCTCAGTGTTTAGGGAGTCAGACTTGTAGTCGGAAAGTTCCTGACTGTTCCAAATATTGTTGTGACCTTAAGCAAGGCACTTTACCCTAAGTTGTTCCAGGGGGATGTCCATGTATTCACCCTGAAAGAGTGTCCGCAACATGACAGAAATATAAAATGTAAAAATGTCAGATTAGCGATAACATTATAACCACCAGCCTAATATTCTGTACGTCCCGCTTTTGACGCCTAAACAGCAGCCCCATACGTAACAAACTGATGCTCTGTGTTCTGACACCTTTCTGTCAAAACCGGCATTACATTTTTCAGCAATTTGAGTTACAGTAGCTTGTCTGTTGGATCAGACACATGGGCCAGCTTTCGCCACCCATGTGCATCAAGGAGCCATGGCCACCCGTGACCCTGCCGTCGGTTCACCGCTTTTCCTTCCTTGGACCACTTTTGATAGGTATTGAACTCTGCAGTCCGGGAACACCCCACAAGAGCTGCAGTTTTGGAGATGCTCTGACCCAGTCGTTGAGCCATCACAATTTGGCCATTGTCAATGTCGTTCAAATCCTTATGCTTTCCCATTTTCCTGCTGCTTCATTTTGTCTTCAAAGTTGATATGTTAGAAGCAGGAAAAAGTAGATGCGCATTGAGTATTGTTTACAGTAGATGTGTAATGAGTATGGGTTACAGTAGATGTGTAATGATTATGGTTTACCGTTGATGTGTAATGAGTATGGGTTACAGTAGATGTGTAATGAGTGTGGGTTACAGTAGATGTGTAATGAGTGTGGGTTACAGAAGATGTGTAATGAGTATGGGTTACAGTAGATGTGTAATGAGTGTGGGTTACAGTAGATGTGTAATGATTATGGTTTACCGTTGATGTGTAATGAGTGTGGGTTACAGTAGATGTGTAATGATTATGGTTTACCGTTGATGTGTAATGAATCCAATTATAAATGCAGACTCAACAAACACCACCGCCCTCAATTTTACTGACAGCCCAATCATCCAATGAGAGCTTAGCATTCTGCTCTGTGTGCATTACTTCTTACATTTTAAACTTTCACGGATCACAGATAACATTATCGTATCATATTCAGACCATATTCTTCATTTTCGTAACTAAACGTGTTTTTTCCTCGAATATCTCTACAGTACCTTTCCGTCATCTAGTCTACTGGTGCTGACCCAGCAGAAGGGCTCTTAATTCTTGGGGGAGCTAACTATATTTATTTCAACTCTACTGCACTGTACTGTATACTCTATGTCTATGACACCACAGGCTGGATTTCTCACTGACTAGCTCAGACTTATATATGCACCTTGACAAAAGTGTTATTTTTGTCAAATCTGAGACATGAAATGCTTTCAGTAATAACAAATAATAAAATAGTATTATACAGTTTACAATCCACTCCCCAGAGTGGCTGGTAGATTAGGCTAGATGGTACCAATGTCAAAAAGCACTCACTTTTCTCACCCTGGTTGATTAGCGACAACAATGAGAACATTAGTGAAAACAAATTTGAATAACTTTTCAGTTTTTTTTAATTTTGTTAAAATCAACCTAGAACCTACAGTAGATGTGTAATGAGTGTGGGTTACAGTAGATGTGTAATGAGTGTGGGTTACA
>JACXGM010037218.1:0-11168 GCA_016801145.1 Umbra pygmaea
CCTATTGGGTCAGTGCGTTATGCGTGTCATTACTTGTACATTATTCATAAGGCAGGAAAACCTATTGGGTCAGTGCGTAATGCGTTTCATTACTTGTACGTTATTCTGCCACTTTGGATATACTGTATCTCATTCCTTTGCCTTTCTCCTTTTGCACAATTCCAATTTTATTTAAAGTGGAACTGACAGCATTTGAATTACTTTTACAGATTTGAGGCAAACAGACAATATTTTTTTCATGCTCCAATACCAGCTTTATATTATGTTTAACTTCAGATGACAACATGTACATCATCGTAAAGAGCATAAACTGATGCATTCAGAATTTTGGCATTTGTGAAAATGTCATAAAATTACGGAACCTTAAAATCCCCATATCTATGGGATCACTTTGTCAGGAAACTTTATAAATGTCATGTTATTTCTGGAGGTGTATTTGTACATATTGTAAAAAGGTTTCATGTTGTTAAAATGCTGTCACCTTAAAATTCCAAATTATTTTTAAGCACTACAGTGGAGGCTTGTAACAGGAATTCTCTTTCGTATCCCCTGGTTATTGCGCAAAAGCATTTAGAGACACACAAATTAAAGGGATTTTAGGAAATTTTGTACATTTTATATTACAATATTGTTAATATTAACTGCCTGATTAATGCTGTATTGATTTGTCCTGTCCATTGTCTTTACGGAGAGATTTTTGTTCATTATATTTGTATATATTTTGCACAGGAACAATACAGGGACAACAAAGGACAACATTTATCTTCAATAATATACACCTCCCGAAAAATTGAGAGACCTTTGCAAACAACTTAATGTGGTTTTCTATTGTATGTGTTTGGGGGGGGGATAACATGTTTGTTCTATTCCATAAACGACTGACAACATTTCTCCCAAATTCAAAATACAAATATTACAACTATTCAAAATAAATAAGTTGCAGTGTTGTCAGACCTCAGATATTTTCCTTGCATTATGCTCATATTCATTTTTTAACAACACAATATTAATGTTCAGAAAAGAGTTCAGAAATCAAGATTTGGGGGAATATTAATTATATAATAATAAAAATAATTGGCATGCTCTCCACCTGTCTTTCACAGTCATGTTTGGTGACTTTATGCCAGTCCTTTTGCAAAAATTCAAGCAGCTCATCTTGGTTTGATGGCTTGTGCCCATCCAGCTTCCTCTTGATCACATTCCAGAGGTTTTATTTTAGAAAAATGTGCTGTTGTCTCTTAATTTTTCTAGAGCTGGTTGTTGATTGTTGGTTAGATATTGTGAAATATTGACATTGATGTTAAAATGTTATCTATATTTTGTATTAATTAAGTTGATGTTTTCAACCCCTAGATCTAATTTACAATTTCCTAGTATTTAATACTCCTAAACACGGTTGTTGTTTTTTTCATACACTATTTTTTAACGAAGTTACATAGTGCAGGTTTAAGTGGACTCACCCTTTGTCCTAGGTTGTGCTGTATCTCTCCCGTCCTGGCAGCCAAGGTGCTCTCTGGAGTGGAGGTCACAGTGGGGAATGAGGAAGAAGACGGGGGAAGGTGGCCCTATGCTGCCACCGCCGGGGCTATCAAGGCTCTGGGAGCCAAGCACGTCATCAAGGAGGTCAACATATCCTTCAGAAATGACGAGTTTATAAATCGTCCACCTACAGTATTTCTGGTAAAAAGAATGCTTAAATGGTGTTTCTGTTTGAAACGCTATTAAAACAAACCATTGTTGAGCTCAGCAATGTCACCCTAGAAGCACTCAACCGGATTTGTCAGCATGTACTATCTATTTAAGACTTCACCTGCAGAACAAAAGCACTAGATCCAGTTGTACGGCCCAAAATAAAGAGGGAATTTATTTTACTCTGGGTATGGCTGTTTATTCTTCTGGCGAGGCTGCAGGGGAGTTTGTTAGTGGTGGATTGTTTTATTTAGGGGGGCGTTCATAATGAACTTAATTCAGTTTTTTCCCTGCCATGTTAATTTTTGGTGCTCCCTGAAGTGATATTGGTCAAATGTAATCTGTGTTCAGTAGCCCACATTTTTTATGTGTGTACTGTATATATTAAGGAAATATTATACTTGATCCATTTATACATTGAGGAAAATGATCCATCATTACATTTCTGTGAGTGACAAAAGTATGTGAACCTTTGCTTTCAGTATCTGGTGTGACCATTTTATGCAGCAATAACTGCAACCAAATGTTCCCAGTAACTGTTGATCAGTATTGCACATCGGCTTGGAGGATCTTTAGCCCGTTCCTCCGTACAGAACATTGTAGCTTCACTGTAGCTTATGTTACCTGCAGGACTAAGAGATGATTTTAACCATATTTGGGTAATTAGGGGTGTGTTGATATGCAAATCGTAGAGGCTGTGCACGAGCACTGACGGTAGGAACAAGTGGTATTTATCAATGATGATTTCCTTCCGGTGTGCGTAAAATGGTCGTAGAATCGCTTGATAAATCCCACTTTTTTTTATTGTGTACACACATTCTAATTTAATTCGTAAGTCCAAATTTATGATTGTTAATATACACACTTGATAGATGATAGAATTCGCTGTTCCATCACTGATGGTAAGCCGTCCTGGCCCACATGCGTCAAAACAGACCCAAACCATGATGCATCTAGTTATTTATTTATCCACTTAGTGTGATTTGATTGACCTCTGTACTCTTGTGTGTGACCCTTGACCTGGTTATGTCATCACGAGGCCCATGTGGACGAGAAGAACAAGGTTGTGACCTCACCGGCGTTCATGTGCGAGACAAAGCTCCACCTGATCTTCGACGGCATCGGTACCATGGTATCCAATGTCCTCAAACTTACTGGCAAATGAGATCGAGAACCTCCATTAGGGTACCAACGAGCATAATACAACATAGAGAACCTCCATTAGGGTACCAACGAGCATAATACAACATACTAAGAGTGCTATGCCATCTGCTACAAAGCCACAACACCAGTAAACTATGTTGATGGAATGCACTAATGTTTATTAATGTCAATTTATGCTGTGTGACAAATGTATTTTTCAAGCTTATGGTTCTTTTCAATGTGCTGATATTCAGTAGGTTACTTTTGTCAATTTGTTTTCCCCCAAAACCCCTAGAGAATTTCTAAATAATATTATAACAACAAACTTGTATTCTGTTATTTGTCCTTTGCTTCTGTATATTAGGGCTTCCATGATTCTGGTTAAACCGATAAAACTCCCTGGACACTTTTTTTACATTGGTTTAAATTTAAAAAGCACTGGGAAAGCCTGAATATTTCCATTCATGTTAACAATATAATCACCTTAAACAGATTTTATTTTTGAAATTTTTACAGTAGTATGTATCAATTAACAAAACTGAATTCCATAGGTCCTCAAGATATTTTATTTCAACACGTTTCTAGCAAAATAATTATTTTCTATTACTGTAGGCTACAATCAATTGGACAGTCCTGCAGAACAATTAATGTCTGCTAGCCTATTAGGTAGTTGATTGACAGTTGCAGTGAAGTGTGGAAAAAGAAGAATGCCACAGCATGCCAAAACTTTGTTTAGCTGTGAGTGAATGTCCCTTCAATGTCTTGAGCATTTTATCAGAACTGTTATTTATTTGCTTAAAAATTCTGATATTATATTTTGACGGACCAATACAGTTAAACGTCATTAAAGCTTAATGTAAGAGTATGTATGGGGGAAACCAGCAATGTTGAGTGGTGTGACAATAGGTGGCCTGTACAAAACATTTAGACCGGTAGAAAATACTAATCACTCTTTGTATTAATGTTCAAACCACCAGATTTAAGGTATACAATATGCGTTATTAAAATTGAAGGCACTGAAATTTTTTGGGGGGATTTTAATGTATCTAGGATACATCTGAAAAAAATTTACCAAGCCAGAAATTGAAAATGAATAAAACCCAAAAACCGGAAACCCTATTTACTGCACACTTACTGGCAACTTTATTTTGTACACCTGTTTAACTGCTTGTTAATGCAAATATCTAATCAGCCAATCACATGGCAGCAAGTCAATGTATTTAGGCATATAGACGTGATGTTCTGAAGTTCAAACTAAGCATCAAAATGGGGAGGAAAGGTAATTTAATTTACTTTCTATGTGGCATTGTTATTGGTGCGGGCTGGTTTGATTATTTCAGAAATTGCTGAACTGCTAAAAAAAAAAATATCCAGTGGGCAGCACTTCTCTGGGTGAAAACGCCTTGTAGATGGCAGAGGTCAGAGTAGAATGGCCAGACTGATTCGAGCTGATAGAAAGGCAATCGTTAATCAAATAACCACTTGTTACAACCATGGCATGCAGAAAAGCATTTCTGAACAAACAACACATCATATCTTGATGCAGATGGGCTACAGCAGCAGAAGACCACACCTGGTGCCACTCCTGCCAGCGAAGAACAGGAAACTGAGGCTATAATTTGCACTGGCAAACCAAAGTTGGACAGTAGAAGACTGAAAAAACATTGCCTGGTCTGATGAGGCTCGATATCTGCTGTAACATTCAGATTGTAGGGTCAGAATTTGTGGTAAACACCATAAAAGCATGGATCCATCATACCTTGTGTCAAGTGTTCAGAACTGTGGTGGTGTAGTGGTGTGGGGGATATTCTCTTAGTACGCTTTTCACCCCTTAGTATCAATTGAGCATTGTTTAAAAGCCACAGCCTACCTGAGTATTGTTGCTGCTGACCATGTCCATCCCTTTATGACCACAGTCAGAGATGAAACAAGTTAGTGTAATAGATTACTTTCCTGCATTGGGTTAGTTCAGAAATTTGGAAGTTCCTCAGTAAGACCCTAGTAACCACTTAAAAGAAGTTCATATCTTACCAGTGATCTATGAACAACTAAAACATGAATACACTATAAAAAACTGTTGTAATTTGATGGGAAATCCACTGTAAAAGTGTGTAGTTTTTTACCTTCAATTGGAACATTCACAAACATTCTAAAATTACAAGCTTCTTTTACCTGGTCATTAGAGTCTTACTGAGGAATGTCCCATGAGTTGTGAACTCAGCCCAACCCAGAAAAGTAATCTATTACACTAACTTGTGGCATCTCTGACCATGATATACCCATATTCTAATGACTTCCAGCATGATAACGTGCCATGTCACAAAGCTCACATCATCTCAAACTGGTTTCTTGAACATGACAATTAGTTCACTTCTCAAAAGGCCTCCACTGTCAAGAGATCTCGATCCAACCGAGCATGTTGTCTACCGTAAAGAAGCAATACCATATGTTTTCCAGCAGAGGGCGATAACTCACCATTAGAAATTGCTACAAAGGTGTTGATGTTCCCCTTTAGCTGGATTCACACGAGACACGGCAAAAAATCCCCGTACGGCATCGTAATGCAGCTACACTTGTACACTGCAATCAACATCGTAATCAATCTTCCGCATCTACGAGATGGTGGGCAACATTGCATACAACTGTCCATCTCCAGCAAGGCGACTGGCAGGAGCTGTTTTCAGTTTAGTATTAATTGACAATACGAAAACTATCTACTGAGCTGTCAATGCTTGTCTTGCAATCTCACACACCCATAGATGAAAGCAACATATTAGCTCTTCCTCGGGGGGAAATCAACTTCCGGTTCTGGAACCGTACGGCAAAGCACCGCAAAAGTTGGATTATTTCAACTCTTGCGACACACCTGCCGCACCGCATCCACGTTTTGCTGGTTCCGGTAGATTTGCCGCAGCAGTGCGCATTGCTTCCTATTGAAATGAATGGACTTCCGCCGCAATGCAACCAGTTTGCCGGACCTGGTGTGAATCCAGGTTTAGTCTTATTCAAAGATTTTAAGCAAGAGTACTACATCAGCAATAGATTTTCATGATGGCTTGGAGTGAAACTTCCTGACATTAATACTACAAAAGATCTCTTTAGAACATCTGGAACCCACAGACAATAAACTCAAATTAAACAATCTACTCAGATTGTATGTGTTTTTTACATCCTATACCTAAATTAAATTTAAAATTCTTATTTTTATTTTTTATTTAACCAGGTTAGCACGTTGAGAACAATTTCTCTTTGAAATGGCGACCTGGCCAAGATAAAAGTGCAGAGGTGCAGAAGACATAAAGTTACACAAGAATTACACATAAAAAAGTACAGAATAAAAATAATGGAAACAAGAATACAGCAAAAGGTTTATAGTTGGTTCAGTTGCTAAATTATGGCATCCAAAAACAAAGCAAAAAGAGCTGATTTACATGTTATTGGATAAATACATGAATCTTCTTTGAATGCTGTATTTTATTTTAATAGACAAGTTAGAATTGTACATAGGATGGTTAAGTGTTGTCTGGCTGTTTAAGAGATCAAATGAGATAGAAGAGAACCTCTTGTCTGTAAAAGTACTTTACATCAAATGAACTGAATTGGCTCATTTGAAACAAAAAGCCCTGCACTATACTCCGCCCACATTGAAAAATATTTAACCAGGAAACTGGTTTACAAATATTTGAGGAGACAGTTTGTTGCCAGAAGGACTGTTTCCAGAAAAAAGTGGTTTTAGTTGAAGGCCAATTGGGTTTGTGTACTGTGTTTGTATAGACCAGTGGTGGTTCTAAAACCTCCAGCCGTTCCATGTATTAGATATTTTTCCAGAAATAAAACTTTTGGGCCCTTTATATAGTGTGCTTCTGAGGGCCCCTGCCCTCTTGATTTCTAGATTTGAGTGAACCTCCACACGTTAGGGCTGTATAGGGTAACAGGACAGGTTCCAGACTCCTTGAAGACCAAGTTGCTCTGTTCAGACATCCTGTTGTAGTAAGGCCTATTTTTTTCTTGATCATTTCTGGAAGTTTAATGAGAATTAGTGCATCTGCTAAATGACCTCTTTTACAGCTGACACATAAACTAGTAACAACTAATTGGCAATGAACCTAATGTGACGTCTACAGCTGTGTTTATAATTGCAATTGAGTTGCTTTAAAGAAAGCCCTTTTCAAAGTGGTGCTTCCATTTCTTTGCCCACTCCTGTACTATCTATTTAAACGATCTATTTGTAACAAAGGAAAACTTTCTCTTTCAATTCACCATTGTAAAAAATGCTATAAAAGCTGTATTTCTTGATATTTAAAAATAAATATATGGAATAATGTTTCCCTACACAATGCAGTGTATTTTACACAAAAGCGCAGCCTTTTCCCTATTATATAATTGATGATTAGATTATTTTCACTGCCAATCTCCTGGAGTGTAACAACTACAGGCCCTGCCACCAGATGGAGCAATAGGTGTTATTATGCTCTCTTAACAAAGTGTTTTTTTATAAATGAATCCCACACAGAAATTCAACTGGTGGTTTATAGACATATGACCTATACGTGACTTGGGGCTATAACATTAAGTATTTAGAAAACTAACATTACAAAATTTCATATTTCAACTTATTTTATGCACAACATGGACTATTACTGTACTCTGAAAATGAGAATATAAGCCTTCGAGTCTTTGGCTAGATTTTAGTGATTCGTTTTCTGTAGTGATTCATTATCAGAATTAATTGAAGCATTTTCAGGAACATGTAGCTGCTCACTTGTAAAGAAAATGAAGAAAACCGTTAGCTGTTCAAACCAAGAGTACTCTTTTAAATACACTGTTTCTAGCGGATGTACATTAAGACATACGTTTGTGAACTCAACTGTTCATAAGACTAGTTTGAATACAGAAAACATCTTCGTATTGTTTAAGCCCGAATAAATTGAATGTTTAATCTATGAGAAAACTTTTCAGTTTCATTAAGCTGAACTTGAAACTTTACCTAATTTGGTGGTAAGATTAAATTGTAACTTGAAAATGAATTTTTTCTAGGCACTGCTGTGAACTGCTGTGAAGTATTTTGTTCAGACTCATAGATTAAGATGACTTGCACATGGTTGTTTTGTTTGCCATTTGAGTCAAGCAAAAGATGCTACATGAACTAATTTATGTAAAAAGAATTGATGGTGAGATTTGAAACCTGTTGTTTGTTTTCAGCTTGAAAGAACAATAAAGCCAAGGGTATTATAGTTTTAATACTGACTCCAGTCTTTGTAGAGCTGAGATCTCATAGAAAACCTTTGTTTGTGTATGTCCCACATTCCCCCACGCTGTACATGCATCCTAACCTAATTCTCACAACATGTACATAGTGTCAGCTTTATAAGATTACATTATGTAGTACATGTGTGTCTGTGTGTGATTCACTGCTATGCTTGGTTATGGGAGACGATTATTGTTTGGCTAAGACATGTTTAATGTAGGGAAGCCATCTCTTTCCACATTGGCCAAATTAACTTACACACCATTTGTGGGAACTTTATAAAACCTTTAATCCACTAAAATGTTGACAAAATGAATGTAATCAGAATTCATATTTTAAATAGGGTGGTTATAATAAATTCCATCCTCAGTCTTTACATTTAGATTGTAGCAATGTATTGTAGGCATCATATGCTAATCAACAAACAACCACAAGGCAATCACATGGCAACAAGTGGGCAGATTAATTTGTCTATTAAATTAATAGGTGTATTTAGCTTCCAAATGCCTCACTGTTTTAAGATGATTAAATGTGTTTTAGTACTTGGATTTAGTGATTTTATTAAAGCCTAAACTAGCATATTCTTTATTAACATTCCATTGGTGAGATAATTTCTGTATGAATAAATCAACACTCCATTTCAAACACTCATTTAAGGAGTTAATATCACTAATAAAACCTTGTGTTGTTCAGGGGAAACCAAATGGTTTAGGCTTAGAGAAACTGAAATTGTCACCTTTATTGCAAAAACTATATTTTTGGCTATTTTAATAGTAAATCAAGCTCATGTTTGCCTCTAATTGTCATACTATAGGTATTTGTTTCGTAGAGACACCTTAGTGCTCAACCTTGGGGTCATCCGTTACCAAGCCATGTCTGTAAATCCCTGTAGCACAACCGTGCATTACCTGAATGAGGCTCTAACTCTAGACTACCTGCTGCTGTCCAATGGGGGAAGGACCTACCGCCGGACACACCATCCGTCCTTTAAAGGGTTTTGACAGGTGGTCACAGATCAGATCTCCCTACAAAGGAGGCTCTTATGAGGGTATACGGACTAGGAAGGAGTCAAAGGTCAGAGGTGAACTCCTTACCCGCACTCATGGCTCTCACACCCCTCTCATCGCACATACTGCACTCACAACACTTGTTACACCACTCTCACTGCACTCACCCCCGCACTGCACTCACCCCTCTCATCGATCTCACCGCTCTCACCCATCTCACCGCTCTCACCCCTATCACCGCTCTTACTGCTCTCACCCTTCTCACCCCTCTCACAGCACGCACCGCACTCATACCATTTCACCGTATTCCCCTGGTTTAGAGGGAGTCACAGATACTTATTATTTGCGATTGATATGTCAGTCTGAATTTCTACACCTTCATTGTAATACGTAGAGGTGTGATCCAGGCATGCCCGTTAACTGCCTTTGTTTGTGATACATGTTTTATTATAGTCATTGTAGTAATCTAGTAATCGTGTGTTGTAGGATGTGTGAATGCTCTTCAGCAAATTTATTTTGTGCGGGTACAGTACATATAACACTTGATTTTGGGTTTTAAGTTCACCTGTTTGTTTGTGACTTTCAAAACACTTCCTGAATTGAATAACTTTGATTACAATTAACAGGTCAACCTTCAATTTGGGTGGCAAATGAGAGACAGAAATTGTAAAAATTATTGTTTGTTTAGGCAAGGCAAGGCAAGTTTATTTATATAGCACATTTTATACACAATGGCAGTTCAAGGTGCTTTACATAAACAGGAAAACATAAAAATGTAAAACAGATAAAATTAAAGCAATTAAAATAAAAGTGAAAAACAGTTACAAAAAATAGTACAATTTAAGAAATAAAAGAGACTGAACGAACCATATAAAATATAGTGCAATCGGTTCGAACAGAGTTCATTCAGTAAAGTGTAGCTAAACAAATGTGTTTTGAGTCTAGATTTAAAGGTGACTACTGTTGGATCACATCTGATCTCCTCTGGGAGCTGGTTCCAGTTGTGGCTGGCATAGTAGCTAAAAGCAGATTCTCCGCGTTTTGAGTGAGTCCTTGGTATCTCTAGCTGATGTAATCCTGATGATCTGAGTGGTCTGTTGGGTTAATATTCAATGAGCATATCTGCAATGTAATTAGGTCCTAGGCCATTGACTGATTTATATACCAGTAATAATACTTTAAAGTCTATTCTAAATGTGACTGGGAGCCAGTGTAGAGACTTGAGGACTGGTGTGATATGCTCATATTTCCTGGTTCTGCAGCATTCTGTATGAGCTGTAACTGTCTTATGGTCTTTTTGGGAAGACCAGTGAGGAGGCCATTACAATAATCCACCCTGCTGGTGATGAAAGCATGAACAAGTTTCTTTAAGTCTTGTCTGGAAACAAAGCATCTAATTCTTGAGATATTTTTAAGATGATATTTTTAAGATATTTACTTTTAATAAAATGTATTGATATGCATTTAAAAGTTGTTTAATATTCTATATCCATTAAAATGTAAGCTTAATAACATTTACATTTTTAACAATTTGAATCATACAATGGTGAAACAACCACTTATGTCTATGGTGTTACCAATATTTGAAGGGATAGGGTTAGTAACACCACAGAGGGTAACACCACAGACAGTAACACCACATACAGTAACACCACAGAGAGTAACACCACAGACAGTAACACCACAGACAGTAACACCACATACAGTAACACCACATACAGTAACACCACATACAGTAACACCACATACAGTAACACCACATACAGTAACACCACATACAGTAACACCACATACAGTAACACCACATACAGTAACACCACATACAGTAACACCACAGACAGTAACACCACAGACAGTAACACCACATACAGTAACACCACATTTTATTTTATTTATTTAACCTTTATTTAACCAGGTGGGCTCGTTGAGAACAAATTCTCATTTAAAACGGCGACCTGGCCAAGATAAAGCAAAGGTGCAAGTACAGACAGTTACACATGAATACAAATACACAAGAATAACACAGTGGGTCGGGTAAGGGAGAAAGATAGAAAAGTGCAGTTGATTGTGCAGTTGAATGC
>JACXGM010037219.1:0-11131 GCA_016801145.1 Umbra pygmaea
TTGATGGATCTATTGAGTGATGATACCTGGTACAATGTTGATGGATCTATTGAGTGATGATACCTGGTACAATGTTGATGGATCTATTGAGTGATGATACCTGGTACAATGTTGATGGATCTATTGAGTGATGATACCTGGTACAATGTTGATGGATCTATTGAGTGATGATACCTGGTACAATGTTGATGGATCTATTAAGTGATGATACCTGGTACAATGTTGATGGATCTATTGAGTGATGATACCTGGTACAATGTTGATGGATCTATTGAGTGATGATACCTGGTACAATGTTGATGGAGTCCATCATTGTCTTCACTTCTGAGAGGTCGGCGAGTGGGGTTTCAAACTCCAGTGAAGTCACCAATTTTGTGTCAGGCTTCTCCTTCGCAAACTCCTCAATTCTGATTTGAGCAAAACATTTTTTTTAGGAAAAACATGGTTTTGACTGGATAAAAACACATAAGCAAACCCGTCAATTCTTATTTGGAAAAACAGACAACCACAAATCAATTTTTTTAGCAGCAGTCACAAGTCAGACTTATTTTAAAATGTGTGTGTGGACAGACGACATAAATCGTCCGTTGCCCAATTGTAAAGAACGGTAAATCACATCGTTTCCACATTCTTTGCAGAATTCAAACATGTGGCGGCAACGACAAAGCTATGCAAAACATAACCTCGTGTTAACACGCCAACTTCTATAGCAAACGCATTCATTATACTGTTCCTTTTTAACTTCAATTAGATGCTTAATTAGAAATGGATGCTATTTTGGTTTCACAACACAGAATGGGTGTGTGGTAATGACATTAATACAAATGCACATATCCTAATGAAACACTTCTAATCAGGCTGTTATTCGAATCACTCCACATCACTGCTCTCCATTATCTGGCACTGCTGTGCCATGCCATGTTAAACGGGCTTGTAAATTGCTATGTTGTAGCCTGAGTTCCAGATCTGTTTAGTACAGCCTTGTCAAGACCTTTCAGGATGAGGGGACAATGGATAGAAGATAGCATCAAATGATTTTGTTTGGGCCTCTCAAAGTTTTTGCTAAGGTTTTTGGATAGAAAGAATACTGTAAAAAACTACAATTATTCCCACATTGGGTTCAGTTTGATGCTCCTTTTAAAAGTGGAATGGCGACAGCTGATGTTTCTAATAACGTTGAGCACTGAGCAGCCAGGAAATAGGGGCTGTGATATTTTAAGGCGGTCTGCCTCTGTTACCAGGCTTTTACCGTACATACAATTACATTTAAATACACATTTGCATATAATGTGATAAAATTATATAAATAAAATATTTTTTGGTGATTTGTTGTGTTCGATTTGCGTTGTACACCCCCAAACCATCTGCCCAGTGAACAACATTGTCTGTCCCTTGGCTGAATCTAGTCACCAACCTCTGGTCTATGAAATGGCATTGAACATGGATATAGCCTTACTGTCAGTCTTTTTGTGAGATCTATTTTTTACCTTTATTTAACCAGTTGAATTGATTTACCATATATCGAATATCAGCTACCTATTACTAATTTCTTTCCTAAACAAAATGAGGATTACACTTGTCAAGATCACAAACAAAACAGTAACCTGACTAAATCAGATCTGTATCCAGGTTAAATCAGATCTGGGACCAGGTTAGGTCTCTTGTTTTAGTCTCAACTATTAGTCTTCATCCACCACCTTACCTATTCATGGTTGGCATAACTGTGAACAGAAAATTCACAACATAAATAATCAACCCCTCCAAAGGCCATTAACATTTTATGGTCAACAAACACACACAATATATGGTAAGATGGGGTAAAGAGCCCCCCTAGGAACAAGCCCCCCTAAGTTTAATTGCTGAAACAAATCAGCAAAGTTTTGAATACAACTTGTCTGTGGATCATGGCCATGCTTAGGTGAATAAATTATGAAGGAAAATAAATGGCTAGAGTTAAGGTTTTTTGGCAATTTGATGAAATGTTGATTTTTTAAAATTAGATTTTAGAAAATTTTATTTTTTTAAGTAATGGGGTAGACCAGTGGAATATTTGTCTTAAAGCTTTCAAAATTGAGCATTAAAACAAATATATAGATCGAACTTAATTTAAATATATCTAGAATGTTTTCAAAATATACAAATTTTAAGAGATTTACCTAAAAATAATTTTGTCTATAAAGGTTGTGATTAGACAAAGGACAATTTAAGTTGTGCATGATCATTGCCAGCCAGGGAAAGTGTTTGGGGATACATGTGGTGACATGTTGTTGGCATTATGTGAAATAAAGAGTGGGGGCCAGTTACCCCATCTTACCCTACTGTAAACAATCCCTACTACATGCTAAAGTTTTTAAAAACTATTTCCACTGAATAAATTAGCAATTAAATTATTTAATTAAAAGATTTAAGGCACTTCGACTGACCTGTAGGAATAACCGTTTGTCCTCTATGCGGTACAGTTGCTGGGCGCTCTCAATCAGGTCCTTGGAGGCTTCCAGCCAGCGTCCGCAGCCTAGCAGCTGAGTGTACAGGACCTCCAGCTTCCTCTTCTTCTCCTCAGTCAGTGCAGCCATGCGCTAATCGTAACGCTGGGACAACGTCTGCAGAACATCGTTGTGGTGTTACTCCAGGTGTTGCTCCTGGCGACCAAAATTCTCCTGGAAAATATTTGATTTCATCTACTAAGCACCCATTGTGAACAATTCGTAACATATTGTACACATTTTGGTGTGTTTAAGATCACCAAGTGCATCAGATCCACATTTTAAAGCTGGTTGCACCTCAACAGTGAGAAAGATCTCTTCTAGATTTCCAGTGAAGTTCTCCATCTCTGCCACCCTTCCCTCCAGCTTTTTCCTGGTGATGTTCACCTTTTCCTGAAAGAACTTGTACACAAGGGTATCCTGAGTGCCAGTCTGACCTTGACTCCTATGTAAACAATTCCTTGCATATACCTGTTCTTATACTGTATATTTCATGTTCACATTCTGCTCATATCCTGCACCTTAATTTTTTTTTTATTTCTGTGGTTGATGTGCAAAAATATCATGCACCAATAGACTACAAAAAATCCTTGATTGGTAAAACTTACTTGGCAATAAATCTCTTTCTGATACGGATTTTGATACAGCACCTGGGACTAAAGCTAGATCAAGACACATTCTATAATATTAAGATGATTACACACATACATAAATACTGCTGGACGTTTGGTCCTGATACATTCATGAAAACGTACATATATACATACCTCTCCTACCTCTGACTCTGAATGCCCCTCAAATACATCATCTTGTACATCAGCAGAGCCATGTGACACGGTTCCATCCTCGTCTGACGGGATGTACGCCTCAAACCTGGTGATGGAAAGGATAATAAATATACTCATGACAAAATTCCACATGCATTATTCAACAATTCACCTTAAGATGACAGACATGCAAGCAGTAAATAACACATTATTTGAAAAATCCAGAGAGTAATGATAATAATTATAATAATTTGTTCAACTTATATAGCGCTTTTCAAAAACCCAAAGCGCTTTACACAGTGAGGGGGAAAGCCCACCTCATCCACCACCAATGTGTAGCAACCACATGGGTGATGCACGGCAGCCATTTTGCGCCAGAACGCTCACCACACATCAGCTATCAGGTGGAGAGGTGAGTAGTTATATATGCCAATTAGGAAGGAGAGGATTATTAGGTGGCCGTGATTGAGGTTAGGCCTGGTTGAAAATTTGGCCATGACACCGGGGTTAACACCCCTACTCTTATGATAAGTGCTATGGGATTTGTAATGACCACAGAGAGTCAGGACACCCGCTTTTAATGTCCCATCCGAAAGACGGCACCCTATGCAGGGCAGATGTCCTGGTCACTGCCCTGGGGCATTGGGATTGATCTTTAGACAAGAGGGAAGAGTGCCCCCTACTGGCCCTCCAACACCACTTCCAGCAGCATTGGTCTCCCATCCATTGACTAACCAGGTTTGACACTGCTTAGCTTTAGAAGCAAACCAGCAGTGCAATACAGGGCTCTAACCTGCTGGCAACAGAGTACATTCACACACGATCAGTCATTTTACATCTATCAACTAGAATTGCTCTTACACCAGGGGCTCCCAACCTAGGTGGCACATCTCCAAAATGGGGCACCTTTGCAAGCAGCTCCTAGTTGTAGCTTTAAACCCCTTATTACCAGACGGTTATCAGCAACCACAAGGTTACCAACAGCGCTAATGTTACCAGCTTCAGTATACGTCATAGACAATTTACCCCTAAAAGCTTCACCCTGTGACGTCTCAGATTAGCTACTAAAGACAGACAATTATGAATGTCAGTGAAAATGGTCAAATTAAGCCAGTGTTATGTTACGGACCTCAGAGAGTCATCCGTGTCCACAGAGACACGCTGGAAGGTAGAGGACACCTCCCGGGTCTCCCTCATCTCAGGTGCCACAACAAATGTCTCTTCAGTAGGGAGTTCCCTGTTCAACTCCTCCAACTCCTTCTCGTTCCTTTCCTTGTGATCCTCCTCATCTCCACTGAGCACCTCCTCTGTAATGACATCCAGCCTGGTTCCTGTGAAGACCTCATGTAGGTCCATGATGATGGAAGGTGAGGATTGCTACATTAAGAAAAAGATTTCATACATTCATTAACAATATTCATTAATATTGTCACAACATTAACCAACGGATTCATCAGTTCCTATCACGCATTATGTGTGATCTTGATGTACCAAAAATATTGACTACTATTTGAATTCATCTGATTTCTATTGAAAAGGCTCAGAAGATCACTGAACCAAAAATAATTGTACTCAACGACCACCTTCCTGTAACCCTGTCAATATTAGTATTGCTGTACACCTAAAGTCTACACATAATCTATCATGTTGAGATGTTTCTATGAAATGACAAGCATGCTTATTTGACAGGAAAAACTTACTTTGGTGCAAACTTTTTCAAAATATCCACTTGTAGATTATGAAACATGAAATGCCAATGGTCTGGCAGTGTTATTTAGTCACGGTGGCTATCCATACAAGCGAACACAGCTTTGGACAAATATAGCAAGGACTCCCAACTGTTATTCAGAAGGATCATGTGTCAGTATCTCCCATAGTCAACTAATATAGAGGGGTAATATTGTATTGACTTTAATTAAATTTCATAGTAAATGTGGTGATGCTTTGCTTTAAAGTGACGCATTGTAGAAATTATTCCAATCGATTTGGGATAAAAACCTTATGACATCGTAGCGAATCAAAAGCTTGGTGGAATTTCCCTCGAACACGTGATCAAAAGGTCAAAGTTGAAGGTAAAGGGAATACTACGTCATCATTACAAATGGCGGACGGTGTAAACAACACGAACAAATACAAGTTTTATATGTTTCCTTCAAAATGAATAGCATAGATTGTGAGCGTTTGGACAGCTTAGATGGCTGGGTCGCTATTAAAAGTAACATTTTCGAAGAAAACGAAACGTTCAAGCTCGGGTTTATTGTTCAGTGGAATGTGATCGAGTCCAAGTTCGCTGTCACCTGTCATAACAGAACTCTACAGCGACAGAAGCGCAAAGACCAGCAGGCTGTCTGCGACATCGAAACCAGCTGGGCCGGACTTTTTTCCGTTAACGATTTGAAAAATGTCCATCATCAATTTACCAGTGTCGGGGATGTCCTTGCGCCTTATTTCCCCGATCTTTCAGACTTTGAAGAGGGCAACATTTGGGACATGATATTTCTCAGCAGTCATCGCACGTCCAACTACGGCCAAGATGATCAAGAGAGAGATCTGGATACACCTTGCCGTCAGATGGAGAAATACTTCAGCACTGCGATTGATGTATGTGGGAGGAAGATCGTGCTGGATTCACTGTTCCCACAGGATGAACGCGATGTGGAGGAATATTTTGAGAACATGCAGGAGTTCAAGAGGAAAACAATGCAGGATGAAATCACCAGGGCCAAGGAACACCTTCGAAAGGTAAACCAGTCTACCTATTAACTCTTTACATCACGAACCTAACTGAGGGTGCAGTCATTTATCCCCAAACTAACCAAACACGAGGCCTTACTGGCTCCTGTCGAATCAGGAGTAAACCATTTAGCTTAGGATGGAAAGAAAGTCTCAATTTCAGGTTGGTACCCCTTAACAATACAATAGAGCGATTTGCTATGTCACTGGCTATTTCTTGCCATTAGTCAGTAGGATCAGGTGCGATTCAATGATTTTTTAAAATTGTCCAAAGGTTATATATAACTATAGTATTGTAATAACACACAAATATTTGCATACAAAATCAATAAATAGATACTTTGTGGTACACCTGGAGTATTTCAGAAAGCAGTGTTAACAAACTCTGAGTTGAAACCACAGCTCTAGGTTGACTGACTCGCTGTCAAACTCAGAGTTGCTGTTTTCCGAACGGGTGGTAACTATTAGCCTAGTTCAGTCAACTCTGAGTCGAAGCATCCCTGAGTTAAGGGTGAGCACGAGCACATGAAAAGCCCTCATCAATGGAACACATAACACCGGTCATAATGGCAACAGGAGGGAAAAAAGACTTGAACAGACTATTTCTCCGAGTGGAACTAGAAATATGAATGTCTTTTTATGTCAAATAAGACATAGCACCCTGTAGTCTACTGCTGGTTTGCTTCTAAAGCTAAGCAGGGTCAGGCCTGGTTAGTCCCTGGATGGGAGTCCAATGCTCCTGGAAGTGGTGTTGGAGAGCCAGTAGGGGGCACTCTTCCCTCTGGTCTTAAGACCATTCCCAATACCCCAGGGTAGTAATGGGGACATCTGCCCTGCGTAGGGTGCCGTCTTTAAAATGGGACGTTAAACGGGTGTCCTGACTCTCTGTGGTCATTACAAATCCCATGGCACTTATTGTAAGAGTAGGGGTGTTAACCCTGGTGTCATGGCCAAATTCCCAATCTGGCCTCATTTCAATCATGGCCACCTAATCCCCCTCCTTCCTAATTGGCATATAACAACTCATCTCTCCACCTAGTAGCTGATGTGTGGTGAGCGTTCTGGTGCAAAATGGCTGCCGTGCATCACCCAGGTGGGTGCTACACATTGGTGGTGAATGAGGTGGGCTTTCCCCCTCACTGTGTAAAGTGCTTTGGGTACTTTGAAAAGCACTATATAAGTTGAATTCATTATTATTATTATTAATACCAAAGAAAGTATTGCTTTGACTGATGAATGCAAATCTGTGGAATTCTTATTTGATGGCTTTGTCAGTCTGTGACTTGGGAGCACCACAAAAACTGTAGGGTTACATTTCTGACAGGCCGACAGGTTGCTTTGGAAATATTTTCAGTGTCAACAATGTTACACTGAACAAAAATATAAATGCAACACTTTTGTTTTTGCCCCCATTTATCATGAGCTGAACGTAAAGATTTAAGATTTTTTTCTATGTACACAAAAGGCCTATTTCTTTTAAATATTCTTCACAAATCTGTCTAAATCTGTGTTAGGGAGCACTTCTCCTTTGCCGAGATAATCCATCCACCTCACAGGTGTGGCATATCAAGATGCTGATTAGACAGCATGATTATTGCACAGGCGTGCCATAGGCTGGCCACGAAAAAGGCCACTCTAAAATGTGCAGTTTCGTTATTTTTATATTGCATGTTTTGAGGGAGCGAAATCCCACGTAATGATTTAAAGCCACAACAGGTGGATTCAGCACCACGGCCAGCTCCGCAGCCTAAGGAATCACAAACAAGTCAGTAGGCTGCAGAGCTGCCCTAGAAAAAGACTTAGATCTTTGAGATCAGCTCATGATAAATGGTTAAGTGTTGCGTTTATATTTTGGTTCAATATGTATAAAAAACTCCCATTGGCAAAAACTAAATGCAAATACTTTTTGCGGACTGAAAGCATGTCCACGTTGAATCATGTGAATGGTGTGAGGGCTGAGAATATTGTTCAGATAAGGATAGATTGTGCAGAACAACAGTATCGTTCAAATATATTATATTAATCAGGAAATTATAAAACATCCAATGGGTGTCTGATCACACTTTCCCAACGAAGATTTCTGTGGAGTACATTGAAAAAACTCAGCCTCCACTTAATTAAATAATTTCAACTTTTTTTAAATAAGAAAAGGCTACTTGATTTTGTAGGCTACTTGAAATACGATTTTAAGTAATTCGACAAAAAGATTTGGCTTGCTGGACCTACATACAAATTCTATGCAAAAAGTTGGATTAATTTTATTAAGTAGACACGGCAGGCCATGCCTGACACATTTGAATGGCAGGTTTCATTTAGAGTAGGACAAACTCAGGGTTGGTTGATTAAAACCTGCTAGCGAGCAGGTTAGATTCACAGAGTATGTTGCCGTGGTAACTGACTCAGACTAACGCTGAGCTGGCTTTTTGAAGACTTAAAAGTGAACAAACTCAGAGTTTTCGCTAAACCTGCTTTCTAAAATACCCCCCTGCAGTAACTCTGCACCATACCGGAGTTAGTGGAGAACAGGCTAGAAACCATTTCATTATCTTATAATCGCAACAGAATAAGAGAACTTTAAAAATATGCACAGGTATTCATACTGCAAGATGTGAGGAAGAACGTAAATATTACCAGGCCTACTTGGGTGCTTGTCCAGTTCTGTCACATTCCATTGACTCTGCAATGTGTTGTCCCATTAGTTAGAAACAGGCAGGATATTTTTAAAGATGAAGTAGGTAGGATTTTTTTCACTTGAAAATAAAATGTTTAGTCTATAATAAACATGGTGTCTAAGTTAAACTAGGCCCTGTGACAGATGGTTAGAACCACAAACAGCTCCCTGCCCCTAGAATCCTGCTCTGAAAGATGTGACTCAGGTAGCGACAATGCAGCCAATACTGTTCCAGGAATTTTAACCAATCGCTTTTGGTGAGGCTGGCCTTGGCTCCATTTGTGATTGAGCATACTGCCCTGTAAGACAACACTAAGCTTTGCGTCTGCTTAGGTTTTGTATAAGTAGTTATTTGTTTGTTAGTTTACATTTTGTTCGCTCAGTACATCCTTGCGAATATTTCATACAGCCGACAAACACTTGTGAACATTGAATTACAATGAATAGACATTTTATTCAATGACTCACAGCTCTTCCAAGAGATCGCTAGCACACCACGATCAGCACAATCAACCATGGTGGGAGGAAGTGCCAGACAGCGGCGTCAGGACAGTAAACAAAGGCGTGGGAAGTGGTGAAGTCTCCGGGCTAGGCTCAAATTAAATGAAAAAGAAAATTGGTTCAACAGAATTTCCAAGGTGGAAAAAAGAACTAATGGCATTGAAAGGGATAAAGTTTCATGCAGCCTGTATACTCTTTGTGTATAGTTTGATTTGATTCAAACGTAAAATGAAAACCTATTTTTGACAGATTATTGTCCAATCTGTAGCTAGCAATCTCATATAGGTCCCGGATGATTGATTTATCCGGCTATTAACCTGACAAGGTACAATGAAGCGCTAACTAGGCTGGTTAGCATGATGCAGCCTGTATATTGTTTGTGTATAGTGTGTAATGATTCAAACATAAAATGAAAATGTATGGGTCACAAAATATTGTTCAATAAATGGCTACATTCAGGATTTTTATCATTGTAATTGTCAATAAATCGATCAAATTTATTTTATAAAGGCCTTTTTACATCAACAGTTGTGACAAATTGCTTTTACAGATACCCAGCCTAGATCCCCAAAGAGTGAGCAACAATGCAAAATTGAAGCACAGTGTCTAGGAAAAACTCAGTAGCAATTTGTTTCCCAGGAAGAAACCTAGAGAGGCTCCAGACTCAGTAAGGTGGACATTCCTCTTCTGGCTCTGCCGGGTGTAAATTATAAGAGTGCATGTCCAATTAAGGCCAAGGTGTTCATCAGTACACATTGAGGTCCTGTGAGTAGTCCTAGGGCATGATCCGAGAGGCATAATCGCAACCAGCCCAAAGGCATGTATTATTTCAAAAATATGATTTAAGTTTAATATTAATCCCACACTCAAGCTTAACAGGGAGTTACCACACAGGCCCCTTGTCTCATATCACTTGCCTAGCAGCCTTAACGCATATTTTAGCAAACTTTAAATTAAAGTTTGTATTGAATTGTTAAAATAATTTGTAAAAATAAAAAACAATGACGATCCTGGCTGTGCACCAATAGGGATCAGTCCCAAGTTTTAATACTTCGTAGAGTCACATTTTGCTTAAATTACAGCCATCAGTCTGTTTGGACATATCTCTATTAGCTATGCACTTCTAGATTGAGGAATATTTGCCCATTCTTCCTCAAAGCAACGATTGACTGCTGTCTTCAAGTCCAACCACATATTTTCAATTGGGTTTAGGTCAGGGCTCTGACTTGGCCATTCAAGGACATTCACCTTCCTATCCTTAAACCACTGCTTAATGTTTTTGGGGGTACGTTTAAAGTTGTTGTCGTGCTGGAAGCTGAACCACCTGCCCATCTTCAGCTGTCTATCAGAGGGCCGCATTTTCTTCAAGGATTTGAGTGTACTTGGCAGCATCCATTTTACGTTCAATCCTGACCAATTTTTTAAAATGTTATTTTCACCTTGATGTTGTGGGTTATAATGTGGAAATACAGCTGGCAAAACATTAGATTTAATTTAATTTCCATGGTGTGATGTGAGAAAAGGTAAGGATTTGGACAGGGTATGATTTTCTATACACAGTGTAAATGTTGTGAATGTTGAGACATGATGAACACAGCAAAGATTTTGAAACATGGGAGGGTGGAGGGTAAGAGATGTAGAGAGTGGGAGAAATGTGACTCAGAAAGAGGGAGTGACAGACAAAGAAAGAGAGACAGAGGAAGGGTTGATAGAGTGAATAAGAGGGATAAGAGAGCCAGAAAGACAGGCAGAGAGAGAGAGCCAGACAGACAAACAGAGAGAGAGCCAGACAGACAAACAGAAAGACAGACAGAGAGAGAGAGCGAGACAGAAAGAAAGGCTATTGCAAATCCAATGAGTCATATTCTGAGTTGAGCTGCACAGGGGGGTAAACCATCACACACACACACACACACACACACACACACACACACACACACACACACACACACACACACACACACACACACACACAC